>JAPTJF010000075.1:2184-175649 GCA_029339195.1 Micractinium sp. NFX-FRZ | reverse complement strand
GGTGCGTCCGCCAGGCAGGGCGCTATGTAATAGCATCCACAACACGCCGTCCTCTGGCACGCTGCGCCACAGCTCCGCTGTCAGGCCCGGCCGTGCTAATGCTGCTATGCCGCCACCGTAGCCCCTGGGCCGGGGGGCTTGAAGGGCCAACCACCCAGCTGGGACAGGCAGGGGGGTGGCGGCCACTATGAATTACGGGGGTGTTTTATGAGAAGTAATGCTAGGGAGTTTAGCCCATTACCTGTTAATGGGTGGCCTGAGCGAGCCTGCCCCCGACCCGTTAGAGCTGCCATAACCCACCATAACCCACCATAACCCCTAATAACACACCATAAATTTGGAAACCTTTTACGGGGCGTAACGGGGAGTTATGGGACCGTGCAACCATTGCCGGGCCGTAACTCCCCGTTGCAGCAAATTCCACCCAAATGTGCACACCGGCAGGGCGAGCCTAGTTTCCATATTGTGAGTGTTGAACAACACTGGTGGTCTGGGATCGTGAACTCCTGTGGCGTTGCAAGGAGTTGATGTGGCTGTGTGCAGCCTCTACGCCTCGCCGCTGGCGCCGCCCGTTAACGGTGGTGCGGGCTCATTCCATGTCAACCGCAAGGCCCGCCCGAGCTAGGCAGCATTGGGCCGCCACGCGTCAAGCACAACGTATCGCATAGAGAGAGAGGGACCTCCACAAAGCTGCAACAGTGCCTTCAGCACTGGGCCATACTGCCCTGCAAGGCTGCCCTGCAAGGCTGCTGCGGTGGCGGCGGCGGCGGTGGCGGCGGCCTTCCCAGTGGGTCGCTTGCCTTGCTGCCGGGCGATGCGGGACTCTTGCAGAGCGACGCTCACCTTCGGAAAGTGTGTGCTGTTCGCTACAGGGAGCAGAGGTCGGCGCGGGTCTGGCCCGTTTCAGCAAAACCCGCGGGCAGTGCGCCCGCGGCTCATACCCCGCGGCTCATGCATATTTGAGGGCAACATACCAAACTCGCGACAGCCCCGCAGCTCTTGTGCTGGCGCCGTTGGCCGTCACCGGCCCAACTGCCACGGGAAAATCCCTCGCGCGACAGTGCAAGCCTTGCGCATCTGCGAACACGCCCGCGGGCATCGGACAGAAGCGGCAGACAAATGCTCGGGCCGTGGGAGCGGCCGCACGCATGCACACTGGCCACGTCGTCGCCACGTGGAGGCCTCCATGTTACACATGCCTGTTTCCCTCACCGGCGGGCCTAACTCGCTGAAATGGATATTCACATGTAATGTGCTCACCCCGGTAGGAATCTTCCGGGGTGAGAAAAGCCATGGGGATCCACCGGTGGGTACGCCACTCCACGTCCCGGCCGACACTAGCGGCAGGTGGCACACACAGTGCACTGCATGCATGCCGTGTCCTTTGTTGACATCTTTCCCAGTGGAACCAGGCATGAACTTCCGGCCAGGAAATTGTGTGCCGGCCAGCAGTGAATGGGGTCACACCATGTGAGCGGGGTCAAGTTGAGAAGCACACATGGCTCGAATCCATGCACGGCAGCCCAAGGAAGACATGCGAGGAGCTGACAGTGAATGAGGAAGGGATAGGGCTGATGAGGGCTATGGCTAGGGAACGGCACCTGTAATGGCATGTTATTGTAGATGGTCACCCGTTAGGACAACCAGTTTAAGGAACGGGGAGAAACGGGTAGGCTAATGGGGAGGTTGCAGCCATTTCAGCCCGTTCTTCTCGGGCCTGGCAGGAATGACCATTACTCAGTGAATGGGACCCCTTAATGCTCATAAAACACCCTCGTAATTCATAGTGGGCGGTGGTCTTCGTCTCGGTCAGCAATACGACATCTGGCGCAGGGCTGGCTGCCGTCAGCTCCTGCACCGCCGCGCCGGTCTGACCATTGCAGTTCGTGAGCACTATAACTACCTTGGGGGAGGTGGGCTTTAAGAAAGGCGGCGACGGTGGGTTGTGGGGTGGAGGGGTGGGCCTTGGGAAGTGGGTCTTGGTGAGGGAGAGGGTGTTGAGAGACGGGTGGGTGTTGGGGGAGGTGGGCTTTGAGAAGGGCGGCTGCGGTGGGTTGTGGGGTGGAGGGGTGGGCCTTGGGAAGTGGGTCGTGAGGGAGAGGGTTTTGAGATACGGGTGGGTCTTGGGGGAGGTGGGCTGTGAGAAGGGCGGCGGCGGTGGGTTGTGGGGGGAGGGGTGGGTCTGGAGTTCCCCTGTGCACTACAGAGGATGAGGGTGTCAGCAGTGCCAGGTAGACACCGGCAGGATGGCCGGCAAGGGGAGAGGGCTAATTAGGACTCAATTTGGGCCAAGGGACCCGACCGACCCCCCCGGCACTCAATCCCCTCTTGTTTCTCAGCCGCACAAGCTTTTCCCACTGTAGGGCCAGTACCTTATTCCCAATTCAGTAGAGAGTCAGCACAGTGGAAAGCCCGGGCACTCCCTTGCAAGAGTCGTGAGAGTCCTGCAGCTCTCGCGCGGCGGCTGTTGGGCGCCACCGGCCCACCTGCCAAACTGCCAACTGCCACGCGCGGAGCGGGCGGCGAGCCAACTTCGAAGATCAGTCTAGACGTGCAGGACATCTGTGAGCACGCCCGGGCATCGGAGGAAGCCAAGAGTGCCAAGCTGCAGCGCTGCCACGTGGAGGCCTCCACTGTTCCAGATTATTTTTGCTTCAGCGGCGGGCTAACTCGCTGAGATGGATGTGCACCTGTACTTTGCACACCCGGGAAGGGATGAATTTGGGTGGGTAAAGCCATGGGGATCCACCGGTGAGTACGCCGCTCCCCGTCACGACCGGCACTGGCGGCGCCGCCAGGTATGGTGCGGCAGGTATGGTGCCGGCAGGCATGGTGCCGGCAGGTATGGTGCACATGTGTACACACAGTGCACTGCATGAATGTCTTTCCCTTTGTTCACATCTTGCCCAGTGGATCCAGGCACGCCGTCCCAGCCAGGGAAAACGGTGGTCCTAGCTCGTGCCCTGTCTAGCTTGGGGCGGGCCTAAACCCGTTAGGGCGACCTGCCTTGCCCTGAGCATGTTCTAATGAAGAGTGAACGCACGTGGCTCATTTGGGCTCGTCACTCAACTTCTTATGCATGTTGGCTGGTGAATTATGCCAGAGCAGGTGTCTATCGGACAATAATTTGAGCGGGTGAAGAGAGCGAGCTCTAGAGGCATTACTCCAGGCAATGTTACGGGGCCGTTACGGGGTAGTATGGCACGGTGCCCTTCATTTCGTCCCATTCAGCTTCCAGTGCAGAGCATTATCGTACTCATTCTAACAAATGGTAGAAACGGGTAGGCTAATGGGAAGGCTGCAGCCATTTTAGCCCGTTCTTCTCGGGCTTGGCAGGAATGACCATTACTCGGTGAATGGGACCCCTTAATGCTCATAAAACACCCCTGTAATTCGTAGTGTTGGAATAGGCGTGCATGAATGCATGGGATGAGGGCTACTTAGGGTATTTTACTGTATCAAACTTGGCAAGCAGAGTGTCACCAGTTTGGCAAGCGGGCACCTCCACGGTGGCGCCGCCGCCGCCGCTTCCAGAGCACCCTCGCTGCAGGACCCGCACCGGTGGGGCAGGTCTCCACAGCTCAGCTCAGCACGTCCAAGGGCATGCAGGATGCTTGAATGGCCGCAAAGAGAAGAAGAGCAGGCACCATCACACCGCAGCCATCCGCGACCGGACATGGCTGTGAGAGCGCTGCCAGCACTTTAACCAGCGTCAAGTCCAGCACTACGTACAAGAATGAACTCTATCTTTAGGGTGTGATGAGGATGGAAGAGAGCCATGGTGTGCTTTGCCTGCTTTGCCGGTGGCATGTTCATCCGTAAGTTTTACCTGCAGTTTGGCTGTTCCTCTAACCGCAAACTTGCAGCGGAGCGGCTGTAATTAGTTCTGCCCGGCTCCCCTACGCCAGCCGCCGCTCCCTGGGTGGCGCAGCTGGTCCACGTGCTTTGTGCTTCTTCCCACAGCACCAATCCTGATCAGACACACGCTGGTCGCCAAATCACAAGTATATATATTTCAGGGGATAAAAGAGGCATGCAAGCAACAGTACTATCATACCCGGCCTCCCCTCGCTCGCCATCTCCGGCACTGTCACCATTAGGGAGCTCTGGTGCAACCGCTAGCAGCGGCACCAATTAGCCACACAATAAATATTTTACAGGTAAGGCAAACCGCAAACATTCTCTTCTTCTTTGCCACTTGCACGCGTTGCCTACTTTGCCTGCACCAGCAGGGGCATGGGGTACTGCAGCATGTGTGCGGACGCACTAGCCGGCAGCGGCTGAGTGCCGGAACCTGCAGGCACGGACCCGTAGGCCTAGCAGGCCTCCAGCGGTAGCAGTTGCATACTTTGAGCTCAATGAAGGCATACTGCGTCGCTCATCAGCGCAAAAGCTTCTGAGGCGCCATAATGGGGCCGGTCGGTGCCAGCAGCAGCTCTATGCACGGTGCCGCAAAGTGGAATCTGAGTGTTGATCAACGTGACAATAAACTAAAGGATCGCCACGGAGGGCGAACCTTGGCTGCCAGCCGGTGATCATGCCAGCAAGCGAAGGGGCGTGCAGATGGGGCGGATGAAACCTCCGCCGGCGGGTGCTGTGCGCATGCTGTGCTGTCCCCACCTGCACCGCAGAGCTTTGCACCTGCCGTGCATTTAGGTCGCTCGCATCCTCACTCACAACCTCACCCCGACTGCCCGCCCCGTCTCACATCCACACCCGCATCCTCGCTCGCATCCTCACCCACATCCTCACCCTCACTGCCCGCCCCTTCTCACATCCACACCCGCATCCTCGCTCACATCCTCACTCACATCCCCGCAGGGGTCCGGTGTCGGGGTGAGGAAGTGGGTGTGGACGTGAGTGAGGATGTGAGCAAGGATGCGGGTGTGGATATGAGAAGGGGCGGGGTGTCGGGGTGAGGCTGTGGGTGAGGCTGTGGGTGAGGATGTGATAAGGGTCGGGGTGTCGGGGTGAGGATGTGAGTGAGGATGTGAGCAAGGATGCGGGTGTGGATGTGAGAAGGGGCGGGGTGTCGGGGTGAGGATGTGAGTGAGGATACGGGTGTGGATGTGGATGAGGATTGCACCAAGCAGTTAAAATGAGAGTATGGGCGGTTCTGCACTTGCCTTAGCTTACGATGCACCCCGGTGGTGGGGCAAGCCAAGGCGGTCAAGGCAAAAAGATGTTGGCCAAGCAATCGCGTGAGCGGCAGCACAGGCAATGGGTCGGGCTCCTGGTTGCGCCCCTCCTCTTGCAGTTCCAGTGGAGCACCCCTTTGGACTAGCACACTCACCGTTGATGCCTTCGCTTCCGTTTTTCTGTCGTCACCAGTGGCACCCCGCATCTCCCTTCTCCACCCGAGAGTGTTGCGGCAAACTCAGCCCGGCCACTTTGTCGCTATTGTCTATATGTCTCAAGCTACTTTCCTCCAAGCCAATGAACTTCAAGTGAGAAATTAACGACATGAATATGGGCAAAATGTAAAGGAAGCGAGAACCTGACGATGCATCACACATTATTTCACGTGAATACAACAAAATCGTTCCGACTGGCCTCAAGGTAATCTGCGACAGCTTGGGAGACGCCACTATGTGCCACAATCACAAAAGTCAGCTTTGGAGCGTGCAGTATGAGGCGGTCCGCATCCTCAATTGTTAGCGTCAGCGACTCGTTCCATGCCAAGCTAAGATGTGAGAGGCGCGGGGGCACTGGGCCTGTCAACAGCCACCTGGGAAGCTGGGTGAAGGCATTGTGTTGCAGATCTAGCTTCTCCAAACCTGCACTCAAGGAAGTGGACATGGAAGGCGGCATTGTTGCTTTGCTTGTTTTGTGATAACAACCGGCAGCAAAAGCTTGTTGGCCAACCCACTGTCGACCAACCTGTGAGGTGGTCAAGAGGAGGCAGGTCGGTAAGCCCACAGTGCAGGCCGAGGCGCTGCAGGTTTGGCATCTGCCATAACGCGGGCGCCAGGCTGGTGCCAGAGGCATCCAGGCTGCGGTACATCAGCGTCAAAGAGGTGAGGCCGGTGGCGCGGATCAACACACTTGGAGGGTGTGTGAAGGCAGCGGCTCCAAGGTCCAGCTCAAGGGTTTTTAATTCTGCATTCAGAAGAGAAGACACAGTGATCAAGCCCCACACGGTAGAACGTGCCCAACTAAGCTACACCCTCTGCTTCCCGCTTTGTGGAGACCTACCCTTAAGATAACGCCCGTAGGGCAGCTCAACGGGGTCCCGAAGGCGCAGCAGAAGGCTCCTAAGCCCGCGGCGGTTGAGCACGCAAGTTGGCAGCCGAGACAGCGGGCACGTATCCACTTCAAGCTCTGACAACTGTGCCGCTTGGCCGAGCAGTGTGGATAGCATAGCAGACACGTCACCCTCCTTGTCGCTAGCATCCTCGCAGTACTCAAGGGTCAGGCGGGACAGGTGTGCCAGGTGGCTGCAATGGGCGCGAAAGTCTGCCGCTTCCAGCCTGGTCATGTCGGTGAACGCCAGCCTGTCAAGGCGCCGCACGGCCGGCACAATGGCATCCAGCAACGGCTGCAACCCGCCGCCTGGCAGCTGCAACAGCTGACTGAGTTGTAATTTCACTGCTGGCCCGGAGTCAATGGAGTAGTGGGTGCCGGCAACAAACTCAACCTTCTGGAATCGAGCACCAACCACCTGCATGAATGGACGCATCGAAAACAGGTTGCAGCGCATTGTAAAAAGTGGTAAATCAGCGTGCACCGGCCTACCTACAAGCATGTGGCAGTGCATAAAACTGACCTCCAGTAACCAATCTGCGGAAAGCACAAACCGCGTGAGTCCCGTGAGCTGCCTAAAGCACGCCATCAAGTTGGGCGGTGGCTTGTTCATGAGCAGCTCCAGGCTGCGCAACTGCTGCAGCTGGCCAATGGCTAGCATCACACAGCCGGGAAAGGATCCATTGTGGCGGATGTGGAGCTCTTCTAGGCCGCGCAAATTGTGCAGCAACAGGAAGGCCATGAGGCTGCCAGCGAACTCCTCAACCCTCTCCATTCCCCCAATGCTCAGCAGCCGCACAATGGGCCCCACCCGCCGCAGCAGCTGCAGCTTAGATGTCGTCCACAGCTGCTCCACATGCAGCTCAGGCTCGGGCTGTCCAAACCTCCGCCAGGGGGGCATGATGGACACATCTTGCCACATGCTGGCCTCGTTGTACAACACACGGTGCCAGCGCCGGCTGACAAGAGTGACAGCGTGCCTGCATGCATCGCAGTGCGCTGGCTATATTATAGCAATAGCATGGAGGCACACCGGTCAGGCTGGAGTGCAAGCGCACAGTGTGCCAGTTTCACTGCCTTCCCTCAAAACTCACGTGTCTTGCCGTTGCTCATCACCCACGACCACGTGTTTGAGCACAGCTCCCAACAGGTCGTCCGGCAGGCGGTTGATGCCAATCGGGATCTCTGCTGCTGGCGCCACTGCTGACTGCAGGAGGCACGGACTCCATAGGAGATAAAGGCAAGAAGAAATGACTCGTGAAGCCGTGCAGAACAGGCAAATTGAAGCGCCGGCACGGTGTCAGTCCGGCGCCGTCGCGGCGGCATTCTTGGCGCACGTTTGGGCGGTGCCACGGCGCTGCTGGTTGGGTGCCCCTACCTCGGACTGGTTCATGAGGGGTGTGAGGGTGAGCAGGCGGTGCAGGGAAGCCTTGGATGGTTTGGTGCAACCCGAGAGAAGGGCCCGCCTCGCTGAGGCGAGTGTTCCGCAACGTTGCGTGCTGAGTATCAGGGTTGTTGCTACAGATCACTATAAGGTAGCCAGGGCTGGGTGACACCAACGCTCACGCCCTAAGAGAGCTAGCTCAGCGTCTTTCCTCCTCGTCTCCCGGGAGCCTGAGGGCCCTCAGGCTCCCTCTCTTTCTGCTTGGCCGAAACTGGCTCAGGTTGAGCATGCTGATTGGTGGGTAAGCGGCCGCTGCCAGCCGACTCTATCCTTCCGCTGCCGCCGCACCCGCCTGCGGAGCTCGCTATGAGTAGCCGTGGGCATGCCTGTAGCGACACCCCCCAGGCAACCAAGCTGCCACCCTGTAGTTTGAGTGTTTGCTGTACTGCCCAAGCGTGAAGAGTTGGTCAAGCGAGTCAGCCTTGGGGTTCAAACCTAAATAAAATTATGCTGGCCATTTCTGGAGGCGGGTTGGGCCACGCAACGCACACCGCTCATGTGCTGCGCACAGCGCTTCCCGAGTCCCTTATGCTGCAAGTATGATTTTCAGGCTGCATCTGCTGCTCCGAGCTGTCATAGAAGCCATCAATTGACAGCATTTTCTTACAAGTTGAAGCCCCGTTTGCCAGCACTGCTGGCGGCAACAGGGCATGCTGATCCAACACCGCAGCGTCAGCCACTTGCCTGCGCGCTGCCTTGGCTTCGAAAACGACTTGACAAGAAACGAGATGAGTGATTCGGGAGCACACATTGCATGTCATCATATTGTGAGTTGAAGCAGAGCGGTGTGCAGGTAGGGCCAAACCAACGCCGGCGGGCGTTGTGTACATGCTGTGCCGCCCCCACCCAGCACGGCAGGTTTGCGCGTGACGTGCACTTCAATCGGTTATAATAGCACTAAAATCTATCCTTCGAGCCAGGGTACAGCTTGTGGGCCAACAACTGGGGCAGTCGCTCGCAGACAGGGTTTTCACGCCCGCCTTGGCGCAGCCCATTTCGCTCAACATTGAGAAACAGCACGCCGATCACTTCATAACGCGCACATGGGCCCAGAGCCGGACCCCGCAAAGTTGCCGAATGAGGCTTTCGCCGTGGCATCCGGCGCGCCTGGCGGCTCGGGCAGTCCCTTTGGCAGCGACGTGGCGCACAATGGCAAGCAGGAGTCGCAACCGGGCGGCGTGAACGCCGCTCGGCCGGCGGCGGCGAGGCGGGGGTGGCTGGCAGCACTGGCTGCGAAGGTCGTGCGACCGCAGACAGGTGGGCCCAATGTTGCATGTTTCGGCCTGTCCGGGCAGGGGTGCCCAGGTGCAATCATATGGAGGCATGTATGAATTCAGAGATATACACAGGGCGAGGCGCAGGTGAAACGGCATCGCCTTGTGCCATGCCTGCCCCCTATGCGTGCGGCCCCTGAAACACCCTCCTGCCTGCTGCTGATGTTCGTTGCTGCTGCCGCTGCTGCAGACCCCCGCATAGATCCAGCGTTTGTGATACTGGCAGCGCTGACATACGGAGGTGCGCGCAAACGTGGTTGGCAAGGGGTGGGTGGTGCAGGCGGGCCTGCCAGTGGAGGGCGGAGGCTCGCCCGCCTTGCGCCGCCGTGGCAGCGGCATGTGCATTGCTGCATGCCGGCTCCCCGCCAAGCCAGCATTGGTGGTGTTTGGCAGCAGCAGAGCTGGCAGGTGCAGCCTTGGCAGCAGGCATGTGGATGATCTCTGTGTTCCGTTGTACCTCACTCCCTTCTCCCTCCCTCCGGCTGACCGTACCCCCGATCATCTGCCCACTCAGTCTGCTACCTCTCCATAAGCTCCGCCTTCCTGCCCCGCAGGACCCCCACTTCACCTCCTGTCAATCCCCATCCCTGCCCCGCCTCCCCCTCCCTGCCCTCGGTCTGGTTGAGTCTTTCACAGCACTTCACGAGTGCGAGGCACAGCCGCACAGCCGGCTTCAGTGACAGCCCACCGCCCTGCCTCCCCCCGGCCCGCCCCCCGCAGTCTTCTACTTCTGCATGGGCCTCAGCCTTGCTGCCTAACAGAACCTCCCCACCCCACCACCTGTCACGCTCACTGCTCCCCCTCCTTGCCCCCTCGGCCTGAGCGAGTCTAATGCAACACTCCACCGCGAGGCACAGCCGCATATACGGCTTTCCTGACGCCCCCCGCCTCCCCCTGCCTCCCCCCGCCCCCGCCCCCCGTGCAGTCTTCTACTTCTCCATGGGCTCCGCCTTTCTGCCCGGCCACGCCGCCTGGGCCACCCTGCTGCTGTGGGCCGCCTCCCAGATCGGCGCCCTGGTGGCCTGGCAGCTGCGCCTGCCCCGCGTCATCGGCATGCTGTGTGCCGGCCTGCTCATGCGCAACCTGCCGTGGTCGGCCACAGACGCCTTCCCGCCCAGGTGGGGCGTCCAGATGCGGGCGGGGGCGCTGGCCACCATCTTCCTGAGGTGCGGACTGGAGCTGGACTTTGGCACCATGAGGCGCTTCAAGTACCCGGCCATGCGGCTGGCGCTGCTGCCAGGCCTGGTGCGCGGGCGGGGCGCGGCGGGCACGCGGCGGTGGGGGGAGGCGAGGCAGTAAGGGCGCTGGACGGCTGCGGGCCGGGGAGGAGTGGCAGTGGGATGGTATGAGGTGACTGAAGCCGCTGCAGTGGAGGGCGGTAGCGAGCGCGTCGAGGGCAGGAAGAGGGGCAGGCGGGCGAGGGCAGGGGCAGGCATTGGCTGTGTGGGCGCTTGCCGGGCAGTGGAATGCTGGCAGGGGCTCACGGCCAGCGAAGCGGCGGCGATGAGAGGGCAGGCTGGCGTGCTACCTTCGCCATCGCTGCCGTCTACACACGCCGCCGCTGGTGGCCATTCTCCCACGCAATTTATCCCCCCTCCCCACCTCGCCCTCATCCCGTTCAGGCCGAGGCCTTTTACGACGGCGGCATCGCCGTGGCCGTGTTTGACATGCCCGTGCTGCTGGCCTTCACCATGGGATTCATCCTGAAGGCCGTCGGCCCCGGCCTCGTCGTGCCAGCCATGTTCCAGCTGCAGAAGACGGGGCTGGGGCGGGACCAGGGTGAGGCACGCGCATGCACTCTATCTACCACAAGCCGCCGCTTGGGGGTGGGGGGCAGAGCTCTGTGGAGGGCGGGGGACGGGCACAAAGTTCCAGCTGCAGCAGAGGAGGCTGGGGCGGGACCAGGGTGAGGCACAGGGTGGGGGCAGGCCTATGTAAAGGGAGGGCGGGAGGGACACAGGGTTGGTTCTGCAGAGTTGGCTGGGGCGGGGCCAGGGTGAGTGTGGTGGGGGCGGAGCGCAGGGCGGGGGGCGCGGGAAGGGGATGGCGTGCCGCCATCTTTCAGCTGATCATGGCCAGGGTGAGATGGGGGTTGAGGGCATGCTGCGGAGGCCCTTTCTGTCACTCTCACCCACCCTTCCTCACCTCCTTGCTTTCCTCCTCACCCCTCCCTTGTGACCCTGCCCTCACCCCTCCCTTACCCCCCCCCATACTTTTCTCCTCACCCTGCTCGGTTTTGCAGGCTTCCTGCTACTGCCGTCCTTGCCGCCGTGATTGCCAGCACACATGCCAGTCCACCGTCTTGTAATCAACCAGTCAAACCCCTCCCCTCACCACCCGCAGGCATCCCCTCCACCGTGGTCATCGCCGCCTCGTTTGACGACGTCATCGCCATCACAGGCTACTCCATCTTCTCATCAGTCGCCATCACCGGCCAGGGCAACGTGGCCTGGCAGATCGCCAGCGGGCCGCTGCAGGTGCGCGGGCGGGGGGCGGGGTGGGGCGCACAGGACGCAGGCCCTTGGCGGCAGTGTGGTGGCCTGGCGCTCGGCAGCTGCCCGCGGTTATTATGCCGCTGGCCCATGGCCCCCCGTGTGCTCGCCTGCCTGCTCACTCTGCCAGCTGCATGCATCCTGGATTCTGGGCACAGCCTGCCCCACTTCCTCACCGTCTCACATGCCTCGGGGCCAGACAAGTTAACAAAGCAGCCTGTTGCCTGCCACCGCCTGTCCGCGCGTGTGCCTGGCAGGTGCTGTTTGGCATCGCAGGCGGGCTGCTGGCGGGCTGCGCGCTGGGCTGCACGCGCCTGTTCAGCACGCGCAACAAGCGGCTGGTGGGCATCTACGGCGCCGCCCTCATACTCATGTACTTCCTGGAGTACTACAACCTGCTGTCGGGTGAGGCGGGCGTGAGAGTTGTACTACAACCTGCTGTCGGGTGAGGCGGGCGTGACAGTTGTACTACAACCTGCTGCCCTGTCGGGTGAGGCGGGGGGGCGTGACAGTTGTACTACAACGTGCTGCCCGGTGAGCCAGGCGGGCGTGACAATGGTACTACAACCTGCTTGTCGGGTGATCGGGGGGGCGTGACAATGGTACTACAACCGCTGTCGGGTGAGCTGGGGAGGGGGGCGTGACAGTTGTACTGCTTGTACTGCCACTTGAGTTCTACAACCTGCTGTCGGGTGAGGCGGGGGGGGGGGGGCGTGACAAATGGTACTACAGACTGCTGCCCGGTGATCGGGCGTGACAATGGTGCTACAACCTGCTGTCGGGTGAGCCAGGGGGGTGTGACAGTTGTACTGCTTTGTACCATGTACTTTGGGAGCAGTTGGGGGGCAGGGTGTGACGCTTGTACCAGGAGGGGGCTGTGCCGCCACCTCCCCCTAGGCCGCCCGCCTCACCAGCCTGGCCCCTCTGCCCCTGCCCCTGCCCGCCAAACTCAGTCGGTGCTTCAAGCACACTATCCACAGGCCTTGGTCGCTTCATTTCCCATACTCGCGCCCCGCCCTGGCCCTGCCCCCCGGTCCGTGCAGGCGGCGCCCTGGGTGCGCTGTTTGCGGGCCTGGTCACCTCCAACGCCTGGGAGAAGGGCTTCCCCAAGTGGGGCTCACTGGGCAAGAGCCTCATCTTCTCGCCAGAGAGTGAGTGGGCCCAAGTGGCTGGCTGGCTGGTGGACGGGGGCAGGCGTGGCGGGCAGGTCGTGGTTGCATGGGCAGCAGATGAGAGCCAGCAGGTGGGAGAGAGCCTGCATTTTGCCAGGGGTACCCGGCTCAGGAGCAGGGGCTGGACTGCCGGCAGATGTGGGCGGGCAACAGTGGCGCGGGGTTCGGGTGTTGTGGGGGGTGGGCGAAAGATGAGCGGATGGTGCGCAGGGTGGGTGCAGAGGAAGAAGAGCTGCCGGGCTGGTGTCTGTGCTTGACAGACGTGCGGTGCCAGGGAGGCCCAGCTCAGTGCAGGGGGCTGGGCTGGTGCCAGCTCCTGCTGCTCTCCTGCCGTGCGGGTTTGCCCCTGGCCCCCCACCTGCTGCCCTTTGCCCTGCCCCGCCCTGCCCTGCTCCCTCTTTGCCCTCCCGCTGCACTGCAGAACCTCCACCGCCGTTCCCCTGCCTCGCTTGTCCCGGCTCTTGTACTCTCCCTTCACCGCCCCTCCTACCCCCTCCTTCGTCCCCAGCCCCCTTCCTTCCGAATTCGGCATGTGGTTGCCACTACGTGCAACTGGGTGTGGGTGTCCTTAGCAGGCGCTGTTTGTCACCACCGGTGGCTGGCTGAACTCACGCTCCCTGCCCCTGCCCCCCTCCCCGCCCGTCCTCCCCCTCCCCCCCAGTCGAGCGCGTGGTGGCGATCGCCTGGAACTGGGTGTGGGAGCCCATGCTGTTTGTCACCATTGGCTGGTCCATCAACTTTGACACGCTGGACAGCGGCATCATCCCACGCTCCCTCATCATCATCTGCACAGGCCTGGCCGTGCGCCTCACCGTCACCATGCTCGTCATGTCGGGGTGAGCGCTGTCCCTTGTAGGGAACAAGGGGGAAGGGGGGTGAGGTGGGGGGATGGAGTGGGAGGTGGCAGGCACAGGGGGAAGGTGTGCGTCACCATGCTCGTCATGTCGGGGGGAGCGCAGGCAGCGCATGTGGAATGCAGAGGGGAGGAGGGCGGAGGAACGTGGGATGAGGGGTGGCAGGCAATGGGGGGCAGGTGGCGGCGGGGCGCCTGCCGGTGGTCGTGCTTTCCATGTCGGCGAGCCGACAATGCATACAGGAAGGGGAGGGAGGCAGTGACAGCGGTGGGGCTGGCGGTGCGCCGTACGGTGGCGCTGGTTCGCCCTGCCCGCCGCTGCCCTGCCCTGCATTGTTCCTGCCATCACATCCCTGCTCACACATCCCTGCTCATCCACTTGCCTGCCTTGCCCCTTCTCCTGCCCCACCCAGCTTTGGGTACAACCTGAGGGAGAAGATCTTCTATGCCCTGGCCTGGACCCCAAAGGCAACCGTGCAGGCGGCGCTGTCGGGTGGGTCTCAGTGGGCCCGAGCCTCGCGTGCTGCTGCCGGCCCGGGGCGGACTGCCCATCCGGATTGCGCTCGCATGCCCATTCGCCTGGCTGCCGCCAGCGTCGGGTGCAAGTCACTGTCGCCTGCCGCTGCGGGCCCTCGTACCTGCGTGCCTGCCTGCCGCCTACTGAGCATCTGCTGCATGCCTTCTGCCCCGCCTGCATTACTGGCAGGCAAGCAAGCCCACGCTGCCAGCTCTTGCTCTGCATTGCCGGCTGCTGTGCCCTTCGCCATGCCCCTGCCCATCCGCCTCTGCCCATCTGCCTCTGCCCTGGCCCACCCCCCTGCAGCCGCCCCGCTGGCTCTGATTGAGAAGTACAAAAAGGATGCCTCCAACTATGAGGAGTGGGTCAAGTGGGGGGACCAGATCCTGGTGAGGCGGAAGAAAGCACGTGTGTGTGGGGGGGGGGATCAGATCCTGGTGTGGCGGAAGAAAGGGGGGCGGGGGCGGAGGGACGGGGACGCAGTGGAAAGGGCAGCGGGGTTGGAAGGAGGCTAGCACGAGTGCAACGCCTTGTCTGCCAGGAGTGCGGGCAAGCGGGGCAATGGGACCCTGGCGAGGGGGCGGGGCCAGAAGGGCGCGGCAGCGTGACGTTCAGGACGCGGGGGAGGCGGCAGGACGGCGCAGCAGGCTGGAGTCGAGCAGAGCAGTGGCAGCAGGGAGCACACGTGGGAGCGTTTGCGCACTTGAGCCTGGCGGGGGACGCATGGCCTGCCAATCTGGCATGCCAGCCTGCCGCCCGCGCTGCGCCACTCCACCTGCCTCCCACTCGCTTGCCTGCCTGCCTGCCCGCCCCCGGTCCTGCCCCCACCACTGCTTCCCCCGCCTACATCTTGCCTGCACCTCTGCCTCGCCCCCGCCCTCCTTTGCCGCCCCGCCCCGCCCCGCTGCACGCAGGTCACCGGAATTTTTGCCATCATCGTGTGCGGCACGCTGGGCACGATGGCGATACACCTGGCGGCCCCCCACCTGCTGTCCCCCTCTCAGGAGGAGGGCAGCAGCGAGGAGGGGTCGCTGGAGGGGGAGGAGGAGGAGGGGGAGGAGGGGGCAGCAGCAGCGGCGGAACCACAGGCAAGTCGTTGCTGCTGCCGCTGCTGCCGGCTGCTACGGCTTTCGTTGCAGTTCCTGCCGGCTGCGACGGCTTTCGTTGCAGCTCCTGCCGGCTGCTATGTCTTTTGTGCCACGCATGGCCGGTGGCATGAGAGGAATGTCCGCCAGGAATGGAGCCGCAGGCTGCACATTAGCTCCGCTGCTGTGTATCCGCTGCTGCAGCTGTCGCGAGCTTTCCCCTGGCTTGCAGTGCACGTCCTGCCGCCACCGCTGGTGCCGTGCTTTCTGTCATCCTCGCACAACCCCACCCACCCTCCCACCCGCTCCTGCTGCCTGCAGCCGCCCGGGGGCGCAGCCGACGCGCCCCGAGGCGTGGTGCACCGGCGCGCCTTTGGCGGCAGCCACGCCCGCATGGCCAGCAACCTGGCGCTGGCAGAGGCGGAGGCCAGCGCCCACAGCCACCACCCCATACGGCGGCACCCCTCCAACCCGACCCTGGCGGAGCAGGTGTGTGTGTGTGTGTGTGTGTGCATGTGATGGGGGGGAGGGTGGGCGTGGGGTGGGATGGGGCAATGCGGGATGTTTGGATCAGGCTGGGTTGCCTGCTGAAGCGGAGTTTAGCACCCGCTGCCACTCATCCACCCGCGG
Organism: Micractinium sp. NFX-FRZ; assembly: GCA_029339195.1. NCBI lineage: Eukaryota > Viridiplantae > Chlorophyta > Trebouxiophyceae > Chlorellales > Chlorellaceae > Micractinium > Micractinium sp. NFX-FRZ. The sequence goes on along the minus strand of JAPTJF010000075.1, from coordinate 159,939 downwards.
TGGCACCCCTCTGGGGCGTCCCTGGCGAAGCAGGTGCAGGAGCTGGGTGGGTTGGGTTTGGGAGGGGGCTGAGCTGGCTAGGTCATGACCAGCCAATTGAAAGCTGCAGAGGCAAAAGGTTAGCCCTCACAGCTGCCATTATGTACGGCGGCCCCCTTCCAACTCGGCCCCCTGGGAGAGCACTATATGTGGGCAGGCTCCCCTTGGGTACGGCCCCGGCGGCGGTACGGCCTTAGCGGTGCAGTTGCAGCGGCGGGCGGCGTGCCGCAAGGGGATGTGGTATGGGGTGGTGCACGTGGCTAAGGCGCCGCGACCCTCCCATCGCTGCATTGCCCTGCTGCCCCGCACGCTGACCTGCCGCGACACCAAGCCGCACTCCTCCAGCCCCCCTACCGTTGCCCCTCTCCCGGCAGGCTCCTGCCATAGGCGTCCCTTTGCAGCGTGGCCGCATGCTGCTGCCTGGCGCTGCATCAGCACCCCTCCACACTACGCACTCTGCTCGCTGTGTGGTTGACATGCCTGCAGGAGGCGGTGGCGCTGCAGTCCGACAGCGAGCTGCTGGCCGAGTATTTGGACGCCATCCGCCTGCTGACAGCCGCGGTGCACGACGAGCGCAAGAGCAAGCTGGACCTGATTCGCCTGTCGGACCGGGTGCTCATCGCGCAGCGGGTGAGGGGGGCAGGGCAGCTCTGCCGTGAAGGGGTGTGTTGTTGCGTGGAAAGGCAGGGGAGACAATGTCGAGTCTGTGAGATCAAGCTGGACCGCATGTTCGCCGTTCAGAATGCACGCATACTGGTTGCGCAGCGGGTGAGGGGGCGTGCAGGGGTGGAAGGGAGGTCGGAAGCAAGAATGGTGGGGTCGGGTGGCGAGAGAGACGAGGAGTGGGAGGCAGGAGCGAGGGAGGGAGTGGGAGGCAGGAGCGAGGGAGGGGCCGGGAAGGGCAGGAGAGAGGAGGGTGCTGAATGCGCAGGTGGTGAGGATGGGTGTGGGGGTGGAAACGCAACAAGGGAGGCGGGAGAGGCAGGGAGGCAATGGGATGGACGGTGGAGGGCAGGTTGCATAAAGGTCGACCGGCAGGCAGGCAGGCAGGCAGTTGGCTGCTGTGATGCACCTGCATCTGTGGCCGTGCCCTGTGCCATCTGTCCAGGCCGAGGCACGCCGGTCGGCGCACCTTCTCTGCCCGCCCGCCCGCCCGCATGTGGCCCTCCATTTGCGCTGATGCCTCCCCCATGCCTCGCCCGCCCCCTTCTTGCCCTTGCCAGAAGCTGGAGGCTGAGATGGGGCGGCGCGAGCCGTCTGTGCGCGAGCTCTTCCGCACCGCCTCACGCCTGGCGCAGACGTTCATCCTCAGGCCCACCTCGGGGGGCCACCACCACCACCACAGCGCCGGCACCAGCGCCGCCGGCCACGTGGCCAGCGGCGCGGGCACAGGCGCTGCTGGCGGCCTGGCGCGCCAGACCAGCGGCGGCAGCGCGAGCGCGCACAGCGCGCAGCGTGGGCGCAGCAGGTCAATGGACATGTCCCGCCTGGCAAGGCCGCCCCTGCCCGGCACCGGCGGCGATGTGGGGGCGGGCGGCGGCCTGTGGCCCGACGGCAGCCGGCCCGCCAGCCCAGACGACATGGCATGATGCACACACCGCACTGTGCGGCACAGCACAGCAAGACCCAGCACGCTGTGTGGTCACCCATGGCGTGAGCTTCATAAAGTGCGGTACAGCACGGCGCCGCACAGCGCGCGTGCCACCCACCTCCCTCAGAGCGCTCAGCAGAAACCCAACAAACTGATTCTTTTCCTTTTCCGACGTACATCCGCCTGTCTTCCCCACACAAGTTCACAACTTGCGCCACGTAGCTTGGCGCCGCTGCTCTGTTCCCTGATCCGTTTGTGGTCCGTGTTTGCTTCGTTCTGTGCCATTACCCACTCCCTGCGCGCCATCCCCGCAAACGCTCTTGCTTTTCGTCACGGCAAGCGCCGACGCCACGTGTAGCAGTTGCAGTCATTCGCAGCACAGAAGCTAGCTGTCAGGGAGCAGGTGGGTTGAACAGCTGGCAGGCGTGGTGCGCAATCGTGGCACTCGGGTGCTGCCCAGTCCGGCATCAGACTGCTGCTCTTTGCAGTGGAGAAGACAGTGCACTGATGCTGGCCGTGATGCGCCAACAGTATTTGTATTGGTCACCGGCATGCCGTGTCTGACAACGACATCTGCTGGGGCTGGCAATCACCCCCCTCCCTACCTTCTCCTTCAAGGGACAGCAACCCCCTGACGGCCCACATGCGACACATGGGTTCTCTAAGGGCCGGCCCTTCCCCAGAGTGTGCGGGCGTTGCAATGCGGCACTGCAGCTTGCAGGGAGCGGCAGCCCATCTGACCTCTAACCTGCTTGCATATCCGCGTTTCGATGCCCTCGGCTACTTTCCACTGGCTTGCGCAACTTGCGCCCGTGCCGCCCTGCTTGCATGCCCCTGCTTGTGTGCCCCTGAACTGCCTCCTCACCCGGCGTGGCATCGACCCCAGCCATCGGCCGCTGCCACCCATGCAGGATGTGTGGATTGTGAGATAGATCCTCCCATCTCAATAGCACAGACGGCAAGTTTATGGGGGATCTCATTATCAGACATTCATGACATCCGGGTCCAGGTGCCAGGCTCTGCGGGTCCGGGACTGAGCTCTGTGGGGTCGCTCCTGCCGCTGCCAGCGCTGCGCCCGCCTGTCTTTCATGGGCCGCTGCTCACTCCGCACGACGGCCTGCGGCTTCTACCCCAGTCCCGATACTCAGCCGGCCCACTCTCAACCTACCCCCTGCTCACGGCAGCACACCCTGCCTTCCCTGTCGCCGACTTCGGCCTCTGCGCAGCTCGGGACCTTTGGTGGGTTTCAGCGTCAATAGGGGCGTCCAACGAACGGCGGCGTGGATCGTCGACGGCAGCCGGTGTGACCTAGCCGCCGCCTGCAACTCACTCGCCTTCCGCCTGACTCAGGCTGCCGCTTTGCGCCTGCTGTGCCCACAGCCACCTCCTTGCAGGTGTTTTAATTCAAACAGCCTCCAAAACAACACAAACCAGCCTGCATCCCAAATGGCAGCATCCAGCACCAACATCCCAGCCTTGGTGCTGCGCCTGCGGCAAAGCAGGAGCGCGGCAGAGCAGGCAGCTGCGGCGACAGCACTGTGGTCGCTCTCCCGCCAGAGTTCAGAGCTCTGTGCAGCCATCTCAGCTGCTGGCGGCATCACAACCCTCGTGCACAGCCTGGGAAGTGCCACCGACGGCTCGGTACAGCGGCAAGCGGCCAGGGCGCTGTGCAGCCTTGCAGCTAACAGCTCGGAGCGCATGGCGGCCATCGCGGCTGCAGGCGGCATTCCCGTCCTGGTGCGGCGCCTGCAGTGCAGCGGGGATGTGGAGGAGAAGGAGGTTGTGGCGGCGATGCTGGGTGACATGGCACTTGACAGCCCCGAGCACTGCACAGCCATCACAGCGGCAGGCGGCATCGTGCCTCTGGTGCGCTGCCTTGGCCTGGGCGCTGGCACAAGCGACTGGTTGCGCCTGGCAGCAGCACTGGCGCTGCTCTGGCTGATCCGTGGCAGCCCTGACACCAAGGCCGCCATTGCAGCAGCAGGGGGCATCCCTGCCTTGTTGCGGTGCCTTCAGCACAGCTGCAGCAACAGCGCTGCAGAACCTCGCGGCCGACAGCGCGGGGCACGGTGCAGCCATTGCCGCGGCAGGCGGCATCCCTGTCCTGGTGCGCTGCCTCCGCCAGGGCAGCAGCGTGCATGTGGCAGAGGCAGCAGCCTTGACATTGTTGTGCCTTGCGCGCGACCACTCTGAGCATCGGGCAGCGATCGCCGCTGCAGGGGGCATCCCGGTGCTGCTGCATCACCTGCGCTGCAGCGAGAGCCAGCCAGTGCAAGAGGCGGCGGCAGGTGCACTTCAGAACATGTGCTGTGGGAGCCACGTGAACAGCGCAGCCATGGCGGCTGCCGGCGCCATCCCTCTGCTGGTGCAGCGCCTGCAGTCCAGCAGCGGCCAGGTGGTGCAGGCCAAAGCAGCCGCAGCGTTGGCAAACCTTTCTGAGCGCAGGCTGGAGCGCTGTGCTGCCATTGCTGCAGCAGGCAGCATTGCTCCGCTGGTGGCGCTCACGCTCAGCAGCAGCAGCAGCGAGGATGCGCTCGCACCAGCAGCCGTGCTGCTGGGCAACCTGGCCGCCAGCAGCCAAGGCTGTGCTGCCGCCATTGCTGGCGCAGGCTGTGTTGCTGCCCTGCAGCAGCTGCAGGGGGGTGGCCACAGCGAGGCGGTGCAGAGGGTGGCAGCTGAGGCGCTGGCGATCCTGCGGCGTGTTTGCAGAGGGCAGGCTGGGGGCACGGGTGAGCAGGCGGCACAGGCAGCCCCTGCGGCCCCTGCGCCCCCAGCTGTGTGTTCGGCCCCAAGTTGCGACAACACGCTGCGCCTGCGACGCTGCGGCGGGTGCGTTGGTGGGCTAGCGCTGCCCTCGTGCCGGCTGGCCTGCTGTGCCTGCCTGCTATGCCTGCTGCGGTGTGGCAGGGAGAATGAGGCCACCCTCAGGGTCGGTCTGCAGCCTGAAAAAAAGTTGGACCGCCACAACCGAGCGCTCCGTGCTGTCTCCCGCCCTCTACCGCCCGCCCTGCAGGTGCCGCACCGTGCGGTACTGCAGCGAGGCATGTCGAGACGCGCACTGGAGGGAGCACAAGCCCGAGTGCCGGCGCCTGCAGGCTGTCGCTGCGGCCGCCTCCCGTCCCTCTCCCTCTCCGTCCGAGCCGGCTTCATTGTGATTTGTGGCGCCTTCTGTTCGGGCCGGCACAGGCCATGGTGCCAGGCGGCACTGCCAAGGGCAGCCAGCCTCTGGATTGGCTAGCAGCCATCCAGCATGCTGACAGCCAACCGCGTCTGACGCACCCGATATGCCTTCCTGCACCACCTTGCGTATGCCCGCAGTACCTCTTGCAGTACCTCGCCCTGTACCGCCACAACATTCAGCTGTGCTCAAGCCCTGCTCATTTCAGCACTCCATTGTACCCCTCCCGTGCTCTGCTTTGACCCCGCGCTTCATGTACAGCTGTCTCCGTTTTACCGAATCAGACGTGTTCTGGGAGCACGAGGTGCACTGCGGGGCAGCCTTGTTGCCATGCAGCAGAGACACACTAGCGTATTTGCCAGCAATGCTGACAGGGAGGGCGGAGCAAAGGTGGGGTGGGGCAGGTTCGGCGGCAACAAGCTTCGCTGCGAGGCAAAGATGTGCACGCGACAATATTTTGTAGCTGCAGCCTGAAAGGGACCCACTGCTCTGCCCCCCATGTTGGCCTCAGCTGCCCGCAACATGGGCCCCCCTCCCGCCCGTGCCCGCTCTTGCTCAGCACCTTCGGCAGGGCAGTGCTGCGACTATCATACTAGTGAGCAATCGTGGCGGTATGAGCAGCATGCGAAACGCTCCTGCCGCAACACTACACCCGGCGTGAGCTGTGCGTTGGGCAGCTGGTGGGCGCCGCATGTTCTGAGGTCTGCCGCTGCCCGCTGCCGGAGCTGTGCCAGCATGTTGCCGTCCCCCAGATCCTTCCCCCTTCTTGCTCTGCCACCCGGCTTGCGGTTATATCCTCTCCGAAGGCACCGCGGGCGACGCTTCTTTTCTCAGCAGCGCTCGAGGCGGCCCTCGCTAGCAGTGCGAGCCCTCCAGGTGGGGCTTTTTCAAACGCCTCGGGGCGGCCGCGACTGTCCAGTATGCGTGTCACAGGCCGGGCCGACGGCCGCCTTGGCCGGCAGGGCCTGCGCCGCTGCCACCGCCCCACCGGTCCGCACTTGCTTCGCACACTCATGCCCGCTTTTAGGGCCCACCCTCCTTTCCCATACATGCCCCTGCATCCTCTCCTGCAGCACGCCGGCGGTCAATGGCGGCATCAGGCCGCTACATTCAGGCGCTGGTGCGGCGCCTGCACCAGCGCAGCAGCGAGGAGCAGCAGGCAGCTGCGGCACGCGAGTTGGCTACACTCGCCTTTCAGGATGCACAGCGCAGCGTAGCTATTGCAATGGCAGGCGGCATCCCAGTCCTGGTGCGCTGCCTGCAGCAGGGCGCGGGGGATGAGTTGCTGGAGATGGCAGCAATGGCGCTGGATACCCTTGCTCACGGCAGCCCAGACTGCCAGGCGCGCATCGCGGCAGCTGGCGCCATCCCGTTGCTGGTGCAGCAATCGAATCATCAGAGCCAACCGGTGCAGGAGGCGGCGCTCGGGGCACTCGTGAACCTGATTCACAAATGCCCGGAGAACAGCGCAGCCACGGCAGCCAGCGGAGCCATCCCGCTGCTGGTGCAGATTCTGCAGAACAGCCTCAGCAGCAAGGCAGTGCGAGCGAGGGCAGCCTGCGTGCTCCACAACCTGGCGATCGGCAGCCCTGAGCGCTGCGCTGCCATTGCCACCGCGGGCGGCGTCGCGACCTTGGTGGGCTGCCTGCTCAGCGGCAGCAGCGGCAGCAGCAACGAGGCATGGCTGGCAGCGGCAGCTGGCGCTCTTGCATTCCTTTCTCACTACAGCACGGACTGTGGTGCAGCAATTGCAGCAGCCGGTGCTATCCCTGCCTTAATACACTGCCTCGGTCACAGCGGCAGCCCAAACCTGCAGGTGTATGCAGCAGGAGCACTGGAAAACCTGGCCCGCCGCAGCCCAGACAACAGTGCCGCCATTGCAGCCGCGGGTGGCATCCAGGCACTGCAGCAGCTGCAGCAAGGCGGTGCCAGCGAGGCGGTGCGCACTGCCGCAGCTGAAGCGCTGGCCAACCTGCCTCGTGACGCTCAGGTCGAGGCAGCAGCGGAGCAGGCAGAGCAGGCAGCCCCTGCGCCCGCAGCTGCCCCCAGGGTGTGCGCAGCCGAGGGCTGCGGCAGCAACCAGAACCTGCACCGCTGCGGCGGGTGAGTGGGCATGCGGGAGTCGGCTTGCACTTGTGCCAACAGGCCCCTCAGTCCGAGCCTCTGACACCTCTTTGTAGACTTTTGCCATTGCCAACACAGTTCACTGTACTGACTGCTGAGCCTGCTCTCCCCTCTGTGCCTTGCTGACCCCCTTCCTCCTGCCTGCAGGTGCCGTGCCGTGCGGTACTGCAGCGAGGCATGCAGGAACGCGCACTGGAAGGCGCACAAGCGCGAGTGCCGGCGCCTGCAGGCAGCCGCCGCAGCCGCCTCCCACCCCTCACCCTCTCTGCCCGATCCGGCTGCGTAGTGATTTCTGGCGCATTAAGTTACTTTGTTTCAGCCGCCGCAGGTTATGGTGCCAAGCAGCACTGCTAAGGGCGGTGTGATACTGCCAGCCTCCGGCTTTGCTGCCAGCCAGCCAGAATGATATCTCGTCCGACACACCCTGTTTCCCCGCTTGCACCATCCTCACGTGTGCCAGAGATTTGTAGTACCTCCTGCAGTACCTCACCCTGTACCCTCGGCCAAGCTGTGCTTACGCCCTGCTCCGCAACGCTCCACTGTACCCCTCCCATGCTCTGCCTTGATTCCTTCATGTACAGCTGCTCCCATACGACAATTTCGACGTGTCAAGAGGGCACCAGGAGCACACTGCATGGGAACCCTGTTGCCTGAATCAGCCAGCAGAGTGGCAGGCCAGCAGGGGCACACTTGCATATTGCCAGCAAAGCTGGCGGGAGTAGGGGGCAAAGGTGGTACCGAGCAGGTGTTGCGGCAATGAGCTGGTTGCGAGGCAAAGATGCACACGCGCCAGCAGGCTGGAAGCTGCAGCCGGAACAGAACCCAGTGCTCTGCTTGGCCCCACATGTTGACCTCAGCCGCTCCTAACCTGGACGCCAACAGGCGGCACCCGGGGGTGCTTGCTGGTGACCTTCGGCAGGCAGCTACAAGTGACCAGTGCAGCCGTCTGTGAACGCAGAAGCATGCGCAATGCTCCTGCCGCACAAGTGCACCCGCTCTGTTGTCTGCCGCTGCCCGCTGCCGGCGCTGTGCCCGCATGCCGTCTACCGCCCAAGCCTGACCTTACCTGCCCCTCCACCTGCCTCCAAGCTTCTCGCTCTGCCACTCGTCTTGCGGTTGGATTTCCTCCAAGGCCCCGCGGGCGACGCCCCTTCATCACCAGCGCTGAAGTGCGAGCCATCAGGTGGGGCGCTCTAAATGGCCTCGGGGAGGGGACGTGTGTCTACTATGCGCGTCACAGGCCGCGCAAGAGCCCCCTTGGCCTGCTTCGGCCGCCGCCACCGCCCCTCCACCCGCCACGAGTGGCGTCTGTCCTCGCCTTTGATGCCCATCATTCATTCCCTTACATGGCACTGTACGCTCTCCTGCAGCACGCCGGCCACCAATGGCGGCATCAGGCCGCTAAATCCAGGCGCTGGTGCGGCGCCTGCAGCAGCGCAGCAGCGAGGCGCAGCAGGCAGCTGCGGCACGGGAGCTGGCTAAACACGCCGATCAAAACGCACAGCACAGCATAGCTATTGCGGCGGCAGGCGGCATCACCGCCGTGGTGCGCTGCCTGCAGCAGGGCGCGAGGAATGATTTGCTGGAGATGGCAGCAATGGCTCTGGCTGCCCTCGCTAACGGCAGCACAGACTGCCAGGCGCGCATCGCGGCAGCTGGCGCCATCCCGTTGCTGTTGCGGCACTTGAACCATCAGAGCCAACCGGTGCAGGAGGCGGTGCTTGGGGCACTCGCAAATCTGATTCACAAATGCCCGGAGAACAGCGCAGCCACGGCAGCCGGCGGAGCCATCCCGCTGCTGGTGCAGCTCCTGCAGAGCAGCGTGAGCAGCGAGACAGTGCAGGCAAGGGCAGCCAGCGTGCTCCAAAACCTGGCCTTTGAGAGTCCTGAGCGCTGCGCAGCCATTGCCGCCGCGGGCAGCGTCGCGACCTTGGCAGACTGCTTGCTCAGCGGCAGCAGCGGCAGCGGCAGCAGCGGCAGCAGCGGCAGCAGCAGCAGCGAGGCAGTGCTGGTTTCAGCAGCTGGCGCTGTTGTAAACCTTGCTCACTACAACCCGGAGTGCGCTGCAGCATTTGCAGCGGCTGGTGCCATCCCGGCATTGGTGCACTGCCTCGGTCAGAGCGGGTGCCAACAGCTTAAGCTCCTTGCAGCATTTGCACTAGGGAAGCTGGCAGACAACTGCCCAGGCAGCCATGCCGCCATAGCAGCCGCTGGAGGCCTCACAGAGCTGCAGCTGCAACTGCAGCAGCTGCAGCGCAACAGCCCCAGCGAGGCAGTACGCAATTCCGCAGCTCAATCGCTGGCCAACCTGCCTGCTTCCTTCCTTCCCTTTGCACCACGACCTCTCAACGCTCTGGGCGAGGCAGCAGAGGAGCAGGCGGCGCAGGCAGCCCCCTCGCTCCCTGCAGTCCCCCGGGTGTGCGCTGCCGAGGGCTGCGGCAGCAACCAGAACCTGCGCCGCTGCGGCGGGTGAGTGGGCATGCGGGAGTCGGCTTGCACTTGTGCCAACAAGCCCCTCACTCCGAGCCTCCGACGCCTGCATCCTTCCTTCCTTCCTGTTACACCGTGTACGTCTCAACAGAGATGTCGACTTTTGCCATCGCCAACACAGTTCAATGCACTGGCCGCTGAACCCGCTCTCCCCTCTGCGCCTCCCTGCCCCCTTTCTCCTGCCTGCAGGTGCCGTGCCGTGCGGTACTGCAGCGAGACATGCAGCCGGGCGCACTGGAGCGAGCACAAGCCAGAGTGCCGGCGCCTGCAGGCAGCTGCCACTGCGGCTGCATCACAGCCCCCGCCCTCGCCGCCATCTGAGCTGTCTGAGCCGTGATCCCGTAGCAATCTCTCTGTGCAACAGACGCCGGTGCCACAGACCGGTGCCACAGGGTACCACAGGGTGTCACAGGGTGTCACAGACGCCGACTGCCACTCGTGCCTTATTATGTGGAATCGGATCCTCCGCCTCTGCCTCAGCCTGCTCCCCTGCTGCTGGTGGCAAAGGGGCAGTACGTTTCACAGTGCCCCTGTATGTACTGCCCCGTGTACTGCCCCAACCTCCAGTCAGGCTCAGGACCCTGCTCCCGCCTGCCCGCAGGCTGCCAGCGCGCCTTCATGTCTGCTTCCTTTCGCTTGTAATGCATTGCTGTTGCAGCTCTTGGTCACAAGGCTTGCATAAACGACAGCAAAGTAATTAGGGATTGCTGGTGGCTGTTGTGTGGCCTTGCCGGGCCGGCGGTCGCCGGCAGCGCACCCCGGCAGCGGCTGGCAGCGCGCCCATGGCACGGCAAGCTCAGTTTTACAGCCCCAGGCCGACTTGTGGCATGCTTCAGAGAGGGAGAAACTGATGTCAACAAGGCACGCAATGCAATCCTAGGGGCAGATGAGGGGCCAGATGGAAAGTAGGGAGGGTCAGGTGGTGGTGCCGCCAGCGCCAGGCGGCTTGTGCGGCGGCATCCAGCCGGACGGCCTGCCCGCAGCAAACTGCAGCACAAGCGCCAGCACCTCTGATGGCAAACGCACCCTGCCGCCGCCTCCTGCTGCTGCTGCTGCTGCTGCCCCTCTTGCTGCCGATGCTGCTGCTGCCGCCGTGTTGCCAGCCGCCGCCGCTGCCCTCTTGCCTCTCCTTCACTGCCGCTGCCGTGCTGTGCTGGCAGGGCGGGGAAGCCACGGCAGCGGCTGATGGCCAGCATCGCCCTGGCTGCCTGCTGGAAGGGTGCGGGGTAGAGGGCATGCCCCTCCTGCTGCCAGGGCAGCAGCCCCTCTGCCAGGAGTTAGAGCCACCTGCGGTGGCGGCAGCAGGCGATGGCAGGGTGCTGAGGTGTCAGCGCATCTGTCGGCGGAATGAGCTGGATGGTGGGGCAGGCAGCGGCACGCAGGCCAGCAGCGGCAGGCAGCGCGGCGATGGCCTGCCTTGCACTTTACACAGGCCACCCGTGGTGCAACGGACCCACTCCAGCGGCCCGCCTGTGCAAACAAAATGACACACTCACTCCCCTTGCCTCCATCCTGGCCAACAGCGCTGCTAGCACAGCACAGCACAGCACAGCACCCACCGCTCCCCCTCGCCCCCCCCTGCTGTGCTGCGCTGTACGGTGCCGTGCTGTGCTGTGCACCCACCCGTGAGCGCCATGCCCAGCCATATTCAGTGAGAGGCAGCCGCCGAGCTATCCTCCCCAGACTCCTTGACCTGGAGAGGGGGAGAGAGGCAAGAGGCGGGTGGTGCACAAGGGCAGAGCATGTGTTCAGGGAAGGGCACCGTGTGTTGCGTCGGGAGGCACCAGCAGGCCTCCTGGCAGGCGGGCGGGTGTGCAGGCAGACATGCGGGTGGCAGAGGGCGGCAGAAGAACAGGCTGGCAGGCAGGTAGGCAGGTGCGTCGTCGTGATGCACAGACCAGCTGGCATCTGACCCCAGCTGACTGACCCCCACTCATCCCAGTGGCCCCCCTGTCGCTCACCAGGTCGGCGCCATGCTGCACCAGCAGCCTCAAAGCGCCGCGCCACCGCCCCAGGTGGGCCGCCGTGTCCTTCCGGGCGCTTGTACTGCCTGCTGCATGCGGTGCTGCACAGCACCACCAGCGGCTCGCCCCCCGTTGGCGCCGGCCGACGCCCCCGCTTCCAGCAGCGTGGCATCAGCTGCTGCGACTGCGGCGGCGGCCTCCATGCTGCCGCCATGCTGGCTGCACTTCACGGCTGTCAGCAGGCGCTGAAGCAGGCCCAGCAGCCATTCCACCCCTTCCTCCTCGTCTGTCAAAACGTACCCTGCCTGCTCACGCTCTGCCTCAGTGAGCGGGTGTGGCCAGCCGTGCGGCAGCAGCACGGCAACAGCCGCCGGCTGCAGCGCCCTCCAGCGGCGTCAGGACTCCACACAGAACTGCCCGCCTGCCAGCATTGTGATGAGACCATAGGGGTGGGTCCTTAGCAGCAGGTCGAACAGCGCTGCCAGGGCTGCCCGCTGCTCAGCAGGCGCCGATGCAGCGGCCTCCGGGCGGGCCTGCACAAGCGGAGGTGCCAGCGAGCGGCGGCGGGGTTGGCGGCGCAGGCAAGACTGGCGGCGAGCATGCCCTCACGCATGCGGCGGGGCAAAATCACGCGTCCAGGAGCCGCCCGGATCGTTGGCTCAGCGCCTTCACAGCGAAACCCTGGCACGCCATGGGCACCGTACCTGCTCAGGCCCTTCTGCCATCGTGTCAAAGCGTGTTTTCCGGGCGAGGCAGGCCAATGCCTCGATGTTTTGAGCCGGCGTGAATGGCGCAGCACTCACAGCAGGTCGTGGCCGCCCAGCGCGCATAGCAGTTGGCAGGGGTAGCACGGAGCTAGTGCAAAGCAGGTGGACCACAGTGAGTAATGCAACTGGTCTTACACAAACCTAGCCAACCTATGCCTTGCAGCTGTCTGCGCCACGCCTGCCATGCACTCTGCCAGGTGACTCTCCTGCACACCCGTGGGCCAGCACGTGCCGCCTAGCTGTTCCAAGGGAAGCGCAAGACAGCGGCATATTTTTGCTTTTTCAACAGGGAACGAGTTGGGTTAAAAGTGAGCAACAGATGCCCCAAGGAGGGAAACAGCTGAAGGTTAGTGGCATCAGTGGAACATCCGCCAGGCCTGAGTGCACGCTGCCGCCGCTGTGCCCGCCTGCGCTCAAGGTTTCCTTGAAGGTACTGGAGACCCCTGGCGAGGTGAACTATGCTACAGGACGCCCAGTGATACACTTAGTTTGAAGGTGAGGTATGCAGGACGCCCAGCCTGCAATGTGCCACTCAAATCGCATCGCGCGAGTCGCGCTGCCTCTTAGGCGGCCTCTGTCAGTGAAGCCTTGCAGCGAGCATTGCGCCACTCCGAGGAAGCGTGCGATAGCCTGCCCGAGCCGCCGGTTCCCTCCTGCCGCCTCCCGCCCCGCCGCCGGCGTTCTGCACACCCGCCGCCTCCCGCCGTCATCCTGCTGTTTACTCATACCACCACTCAAGCCGCTGCATTGCAGGAGGCGCGCAATTAGTTCGCTTCAGTAAGCAGCCATGGCAGCATCGGCATACATCAACTTCATCCCAGCAATGCTGGCGCGCCTGGGGCAGGGCGGGAGCGCAGCCGAGCGGGCAGCTGCGGCACTGGCGCTGTGCGAACTCTCCTGCCACAGCGCAGAGCTCAGTGCGGCCATTGCAGAGGGGGGCGGCATCCCCGTGCTGCTGCGGTGCATGCGGCAGCCAGGCAGTGACGAGCTGCTTGAGGCAGTCATGCGCACGCTGGGCAACCTTGCGCACGACAGCCCCGACCATTTCATGACCATTTCAGCTGCGGGCGGCATCCGCAGCTTGGTGCTCCACCTCTGCAGCGCAGCCTGCAACGTGCGTGCCGAGACAGCTGTTGCGCTGGGAAACGTGGCCTGCGGCAGCGCCGAGCGCAAGGCCGCCATTACAGCCGCAGGTGCTGTCCCGCTTCTAGTGCGCTGCCTGGTACAGGGCGGAACCCAGAGGTTGCTGGAGGGAGCGACCACGGCGCTGTGCAACCTTACCTATGGGTGCTCCGCCAGCCAGGCGGCAGTTGTAGCAGCCGGGGGAATTGATGCCCTGATGCAGCACCTGCGAACTGGTGCCAGCGTGGCAGTGCAGCAGGATGCAGCTGGTGCGCTGTTCAACCTGACGCTGAACAGCAGTGAGCACTGTGCGGCTGTGGCAGCGGCAGGAGCAACGAGCGTGCTGGGTCAGTGCCTGGACGCCAGCCGCAGCCAGGCAGTGCAACACTATGCAGCGCAAGTGCTGTTCAACCTGTGCTCTCAAAGCGCAGAGGGCAGGGCAGCAGCTGCAGCCTGCGCCATCCCTGCCTTGGTGCACAGCCTGCGCCTCAGCGGCAGTCCGTTTCCCGCGGCAGTAGCACTGCGCATTCTGTCAGACAGCAGCCCGCAGCGCAGCAGGGCGATTGCAGCTGCTGGAGGCATTCATGCCTTGCAGCAGCTGCAGCTTGCCAGCCCCATTGAGGCGGTGCGGAATGCCGCAGCTGAAGCGCTGGCCAGCCTGCTGCGCGGCGCCCAGGCCGAGGCAGCAGACGAGCAGGCAGCACAGGCGGGCCCTGCCCCGGCTGCCGTCCCCAGGGTGTGCGCTGCCGAGGGGTGCGACAACACACAGCACCTGCGCCGCTGCGGCGGGTGAGTGCTCGAGGGTTGTCCCGTCGGCGCTCTGGCTGCATGGACAGCCTAAGACCCCTGGACCTTCTTCCTGCCTGTAATTTGCAGCTCCCGACCCTGCCGGCCAACCCAGCTGATGTCTGCCCCCCCTGCCTGCAGCTGCCGCGTTGCGAGGTACTGCAGCGAGGCCTGCAAGAACAAACACTGGAGGGCGCACAAGCCCGAGTGCCGCCGCCTGCAGACAGCGGCAGCGCTAGCGGCCGTCTCCCAGCCCTCACCCACACCATAATAGGCCCTCTGCCTGTGCAGGCTGCAGTGCTCCGACATGTCCTTGATTGCACACTAAACTTCAACTTGCAATGTTCTGTCATCATCTGCATGTGCCTTTCCTCCTCCACTGTACTTAGGCTGCATTGGGCGTCCTGCTCTCCGTTCAACGCTCCCTACAAACACTTCATCAGTTCTGAGTTCTAAATAAGAAGCAAGCAGGCAGTACAAGCACACATGGCAATGTTGGCATCGCAGCCGTACACAAACAGGAGTAAAGAAGGGCAGGGTCACTCAGTTCACGTGGGGCGCCTCCCACCCAGCCTAGGCTGAGGTGGCAAAGGGCGTGCCGTTGCGGCGGCGCGCGCTGCTGGGCGTGCCCGTCTGCTCCACCACCTCTGTCAGCTCAAACGCCTCCTTGTTGGCGACCATCGCCCGTGAGGTGGAGATGTGGGCAGAGGCACCTGCAGAAGCACAAGCAAGGGGGAGGTGGATTGGCACATAGCAAAGCAAGCATCAAAGACATATGGCACGACAGGCTGAAAGGCGTGTATCAGTACACAGCTGCTGCATGCAAGCGGACACACAAGGAGTTGCTGCACACCTGCGGTGTAGGCAGGGTTGCTGACTGCGTAGGCGGCGCGGAGGCCGCTCGCACCGGCAACGCCGCCAGCTGCAGACTTGCGGCGCTTGATGATGAACCAGGCGAGGGCAATGACCAGAATGGCACCAAGACCGCCACCGAGGGCACCTCCTGCAACAAGCCAGGCCAGCGGGCGGGAGGTGAGAATGCACAGCGTGCAAAGCATGCAAGCTGCTGCAGCAATCACAAAATCTTTGGCTCACCGAGGATGGCACCCAGATGGCTGCTGGACTTGCTCTCAGTGGCGGGGGCTGCCGCCGCCACATCCGGCACGGCTGCCGGCTGGGCGGACGGAACTGGCGAGTAGGGGGTAGGAGTGGGGCTGGCTGGGGTGGTTGGTGCTGGTGAGGCCGTGATGGGCAGGCCCTGCAGGGTGGGAGGTGGGCGGTGAGTGGAGAGTAAGCCGATATGCAGCGGTGGCAGAGGCAGCCTGGGTGCTGATGCAAGCCCCGAAGCACAGCACACTTGCCCACACATGCCGCCTCCCCACCTGGGCATTGAGGAGGGTTGCAGTTGCCTTGTCCACCTGGCCGCCAAGCAGGCCCATCATAATACCAAGGCTGCCCAGCTGCTGAGCACTCGCAAGGTAGGCAGCAGTCTGAGTAGCGTTGGGGGTGTGGATGTCGATGACAGCAAGCAGCTGGGCGTCGGCCAGCAGAGACCTGGGGAGGAGGGAGCGGGGCAGGTAGGGGAGCAGGGCAGGTATGGGAGGTGAACATGCACAGGCGAGGCATAAGAAGCAGCAGCACCCAGGAGGTGTGGTGCACAGGTGCATATGCAGCGCCACCCCACCGCTGCTCCAGGCGGGCCAAACCCTCACCGCTGTGCCAGCAGGCGGCGCTGGCCATTCGCGTTGAGGCCGATGTCAGCGGTTCGCGAGAGGGAGACACAGGCGGCGGGAACGCGGACCAGCGCGCCCATGCTGGCGGTGAACTGAGGCAGGAGCGCTTCAAAGGTGGCGGCATCAAAGCCTTGCATAAGGACATGGGACAAAAAGGCGAGGCTGGGAGACGGCGGGTGAGGCAGGTGCATGATGGCAGCAGGTCGCTCGCTGCCAGGGCTTCCTACCAGCCATGCGGCACTGTGCGCACAGGGACGCACGCCACAGCTGACTAGCCAGCCCCTCTATCCCTCCCCTGCTCACCCCAAACCCACCAGTCAGTGTCAGCTCCAGCTCCACCAGCTCGCTGCCGCATGTGATCACGTCCGGCTGAGCGCTGGGTGCTGGGGCAGGACCAGGTGCGTCGGTGGCGGGGGTGGGGGCAGAGGGCATGGACCAGTTGCCCCAGAAGCACTCCACTTGCGGCCAGGGGGGAATCCGGACAGCCTGGGTGGGAGAACGGGAAGGGCGGGGAGAAGGTGGTTTGTGGGCTCAGCAGAAGCACGCGACGATGCAGTGCACAGATTTGCAGGGAGCACCGCAAGCAAGCAGGAAGGACCCTGATATACGCTCCCATCTTTCCTCTCCCACCCCACAGCTCCCAGCGCACCTGGCCCAGGCTGAGGGTGGAGGTGGTGGTAAGGCCAGGGTTGACGGTGAGCAGATCGGCGACGGTGAGGTTGTACGACTCAGCTAGGCCATAGAGGAAGTCTCCAGTGACAGTCGTGTGGTTGCGGCAGGGCGGCTGGCCAGCCAGGGCGTCAGGGCAGGAGTCGGTCCACGGCGGCTGAAGAGGGCGGGGCGGGGCGCAGCATGGGAAGGTAATCAGTCACCAGTGGACAATCACACATGCCTTATGACGACTGACAGGCAGCACAGCGATGCCAACTAGTGGACTGCTGCCTCCCCACCCAACAACCATTTCCCCCCACCCCCTTACCAGCCTGAGCCGCTGACCAACGTAGATGGCGGAGCTGCTGGAGAGAGAGGGGTTGATGGACATCAGCTCAGCCAGCTCCAGCTCCTGTGCAAGGGGCTAGGCGAGGGAGGGGCGAAGTGGGCGGCAAGGCGGTGGAGGCAGGCACGCATGGCGGGCGGACCCTCGGCAACCCCACCAATACAAGCAGTTCTCAAACAAGAAGTTGGCGTAGCCGCCATGCACAGAGCCCGACCCAGCCAGAGGGCGGGCAGAGCAGGGCGCAGGCACGCGCAGGCGCCGCGCAACCCTCACAGGATCGCCCACCTGCTCTGCCAGGATGGAGAAGATGCTATCTTGGGGCTTCACGGTGTAGGTGGTGCAGGGTGCGCGCTCTGTGGCGGCAAAGTTGACTGGGTTGCAACGCAGCCATGAAGCCATCTGGCTGGCAGGCACGGGCGCCTTCATCCACTCCACCAGCTGGGTGTACGTCACAAAGACGACGTCGGGCATGGCCAGTGCCTGCACGGGGCAAGTGAAGGAGGAGGTGTGAGTGGGAGGCGTATGTGCAGCAGCAGCATGGCAGGCACATGGTGAGCCGGGGCAGCACCTCACCAAGCCTTGTGACGCACCAAGACACCTCCAGCCTACCCACCTGGCGGATGAAGTTGGTGAGCGCCTCAGCATGGAACGGCTTAGCAGCAAACCTAAGGCGGAGGCGGCAGCAGGGGCAGCGGGAGGGTCAAGAAGCAGGGAAGAGTGTGTGCGGCAACAGAACCTGGCGATGCACAGAAATGCAAGCGTTGCTTCTGCTGCTGAGGCCGGGCATCCAAGCTTCTGCAGCTTGCTGCACGCGGCCCCTCAAGCATGCCGACAGCCAACCCTGTGCTCACCAGGGAGTGTGCAAATAAAGCCCCATGGGCGCACGGTTTCCGGCATAACTGAAGTTGAGCTGCTGCATCATCTGTTGGGTTAGAGCAGCGGAGGACTCGGCGGTGGGGTCCTGCAGGGAGGGGGGGAAAGCGTCTGTGGTCGGAACTACTGGTGACAGCAGGATGAGCATCACACGATGACCGGCACGGTGACTTGTGCGCGCCTGAAGCGATGCCAGGCCAACTCCCCGCCTGGCCACCTTCCTTCGCCTACACTTCACACAGCCCCACCAGCCAGAACCCACCATGGAAGACAGTGCTGTGCCGCTGGGGCTGATGAACTGAAGCATTGGGAGCTCAAACAGGTTGTACCGCTCCGTGGCACTGCAGGTGGCGGGGGCCATCCACTGCAAAGGGAGCGGGGTGCAGGGCGGGCACAAGGGCAGGGAGGCGAGCCGTGTCGTTCGCCGGGGTGCCGCCCAGGGTCTCTCATGGCCACGCTGCCCTGACCCCAGCACCCTGCCCCACTGCCGGCCCCATGCGCGCTTGCCTGGCAGTTTTGGGGGATGCCGCTGGCCATGGAGTAGGGCCACAAGCGAGCGGACTGGCTGGGAGAGGTTTGGCTGGGCCTGCAGAATAAAAGGCAGAACGAGCACGATGCCCTCTCAAGACTTGAGGGCCCCACAGCCTTGCGGAGACCAGGGGGAGCGGCCAGCCAGCCGAGCCATGCAAGCAGCGCAGAAGCTGGGCGCGCACCAGGACTCGATGATGCTGGAATCGTACAGGAAGCCAAGTGCCTGCAGCGCGGCACGGCTCTCTGGGTTGTGCAGCTGCAGGGGTGTGGGCAGAGGGGGCGGAAGAGAATGTGAGAGGCGGTACGTTGACATGGCGATGAGGCAATGCGGTGCAGGGACGTCCTGCAGGTAAAGCCACATCACAACAGCATTGCCAACGCCCATCAAGCCCCATCCCCAGCCACCACCACCCGCTTACGAGATAAGGGGCGCGGAAGCCGACCATTTTCTCCAGCGGGATCCCGCAGGCGCTGTTGAGCCAGGCGCGCTGGCTGGCGATCTGGTCGGTGATGTTGATGGTGCCAGGGACCAGCTGGGCGTGGGCCATCGTGTGGGTGGCAATCTCTGCGATCAATTTGAAAGCAGGGTGGGTGAATGAGGAGGGGCGCGAAGTGCAGGAGCAGAGGCGACAGCGCTCAAGGCGGCCAAGGCTATCGGCATGAAGTGCAGCACCCACATTACAGCCCCACCGTGGTTGTCGCCCAGCAGGCGGCTTGCGATGGCGCAGTTGGTGCCTGTACCGCCGCTCACAAAGAAGGTAACGGGCACGTTGCAACTGCAGGAGCGGCAGTGAGGCAGTGAGGCGGTGAGTCGAATGGTTTGGTGGGTGCTGCTGTGACCAGGTGGGTGCTGGCATGGCAGGTGGCAGCGGCAGGACGTAATCTCAGCCCGGCTTCCCAACTTGCCCATTCGCATTTTTGAATTGATCGACGACCGCGCGGATTGCCTTGTTTGTGGTCACAGTGATGGCGTCGTCGTGGCTGAGCACCACAAACTGAGGACTCTGAACAGGCGGAGGGCGGGGCGGGGGCAGGAGTGGGGTGGCAGGGCGGCTTTGCTGAGGTCCTGCCACCATAGAAGCCAACAGGGAGGGACCAAGCGCATAGTGGGCTTATGCGGCAGCCTTCCCTGGCCGACGGCAGGGGCTGGCGAGGCAGAGGTGTGGGAGGCGAGCGGCCCGGGCGCCGGCGCACGGGCGGGCGCACGGGCGGGACGGCGCACCTGCGTCAGTCCACCGGGAGCGCTGTTGGAAGCGCACACCACGCCATTTCCGGAACACTGGTAGGTGCTTGGCAGCGCGGAGACCAAGCACAGGCCTCCTAGGAGGCAGACTGCGACAAACAGAGGCGCCCGCATCTCGTGGGGCTTGCGCGCCAGAGCGGCGGCAAATTGGAGGCTGTGCGGCACCAGTGAGAGCAGCGCAGGCGCAGACAGACGTCCGAGGTGGGGTAGTTGCAGGAGCGACTTTGCGTTCAAGCGACTGCTGATTAGGGGACGCTGCAAACCGACGAGGGACTGCAGATGGAAGCCAGAATAGCGGAATGGCGGGCAGGAGCAACGCACAACAAATGCCACCGCCGCCGCCACTGCGCCGCCACCTGTCGCTGGCTGCACTGACATCGCAGGGATGATCCCTCCTGCTGGGTGCTGCCCCACACCTTCAGCGTGGACCTTTTAGGAATGAGGACGGCCTAGTTTACATGCTGGTCAGTGCCTGCACAATCCAAAAAAAACACTGCAGGCACTCGGCGCACGGCGTGGGCGCCGGCGTGGGCTGCAGCGGCCCCCGCAGCGCAATGCAGCGGGCCCTGACGCCTCCCTCACTTCTTTGCCTTGCTCTTCCCCATGGCCCCCAGCTTGCCCTTCTTGGCTGCAGTGCCGCCCGCCTTGCCACCCTTGCCGCCCTTGTCCGCAGGCGCATCCTTGCGCTTGCCCGCGGTGCTGCTCACAATCTTGGCGGGGCCGAAGAAGCTCTCCAGCCGCCCCTGGCTGGCCTTGCCCTTTGCTGCGGTGATGCGGTCTATCGCCTTGCGCACGCGGTCCTCAGCAAACGTCTTCTCACGCACCAGGAAGTCGACCAGGCCCTCTGCAGAGGGCGGGGCAGAGGGGCGGGGCGGGGCGGGAGGGCGGTGAGCGTGCCGAGTTCATGCAAGCTGAGCGGCACGGGCACACACAAGTGGGCAGCTGGGGAGAGAAAGTGTGGGTGCACCGCTGACCGAGTAGAGAGTCCAGCGGGCAGAGGGGAACTAGAGTAATGGGCGCAGCGCGACGCAGCACCCAACATCCCAGCACCCACCTCACGCTCTGCACACCCCTCTTACACCCGGCCTCGCTGCAGTGCCCTGCCGCCACCCATATCCCCGCCTGCCAGCCACCCACCCCGCAACCCACCCACCCGTGTCGGGCGCGGTCCACTTGAGCTGCGGCACCTGCTCCCCTCTGAGCACGTCCGGCTCTGCAGGGGACATGCCGCGCATAGCGTCAGGATGAGGTCACGAGGTGAAGCAGTCGCGAGCAGGCCACGGCAGTCCGGGGCGTGGCACCCAGCGAGCGCCTGTGCAAGAAAGCCGTGGCGATCACGGCAGCGGCGCAGACGGGGTCACTGTGGTCAGCACCCACACAACCGCCACTGCACTCTCGCCCCGCTCCTGCCACGCCTGGCTGCCGCCCACACAGCCGCTTGCTAATCAAACCAAACCCCACCCCGTCAGCCCACGCACCCTTGAAGAGCTGGCGCGCCTCCTCGTATGGGAAGGGCTCCGGCACCTGGTACTTGCCGCCCCCAGCCTGTATCGATTCCAGGACCTGCAGGGAAAAAGGGTGGCAGGTGGAAAGGAGCGGGGGTTAAGCAAGCACTAATCAAGTACGGCAAGCAGGAGGCCGTCGGGCCAGTGAAGGCAGGCACATGCAGGTGGGCAGGCGCTGCATGCATACCCGCGTCTGCTGCCCTCCCTCGCTGCTCTGCTCTCTTTGCCCATGCCTGCCACCCATGAATTTGTCGCCATCTTACTTGGGGCTGCCCTGTGCCCCCGGCTTTACTCAGCCGATGGTCATCCTCCAGCGCGGGATACTGTTGCGCCATGCCCCAGTCGCGCACCTGATGCCACCCACCCCCACCCAGTCATCCCGCACAATTGCCCTCCCTCTACGCCTTGAACACATGACCCTGTGTTTGTGCCCTGCCCCCGCCCACACCCCTACCCACACCAACACCTGCCCCCAGTCACAGCCGCCCCCTTCCCTGCCCGGCCCACCCCCACCCTCGCCCCCCGCCCCACCAACCTTCTCGATGCTGCCGTGCTTGGTGACCAGTGACAGCGCACGCCCCGGCCCGATGCCGCTGATCTTGGCGGTGTAGTCGCAGCCGCAGAGGATGCAGACGTCGACGAACTGCTCGGGCGTGAGGCCCAGCTCCTTGAGCATCTGCGGGGCGGGCAGCGGTGGGGGCGCAGGGGGGAACACAGGATGGGTGGTGGGGTGGACGGCAAAGGGGGAACAGGAAAACAGGAGGTGGGCGGGGGGGAGGCCCAGCTCCTTGAGCTTCTGCGGGCCGGCGGTGGCACACACGCGTGCAACACAGGAGGGGTGGTGAGGTGGACAGCTGGGAGGGAACAGCAACACAAGGAGGTGGACCGGGGTGAGGCCCAGCTTGCTGAGCATCTGCGGGCGAGCACGTGAGGAGGAGGGTGGGTGGGTGGACAGCTGGGAGGGTGCGGCAACAAAACAAGGGCTTGAGGGGGAGGAGGATGGGGGATGGAGGAACACGGGGGCGGCGCAGAGTGTTGGTGTGTGCACATGGATCAGGGGCATGGGACAGGTATTTGATGCCTGCAAAGTAAGGAGGCGCAGGCAAGCAGCGGGGCAGGTGTGGTCGGTGGGAGCAGGTGCGGGCAGAAACGCAGGCACTGCCCTCCCTCCAACACAACGTGCGCAGAACGCCTGGCCAGGAACGCCCCCCAGCCCACCCTCGCATGGTATCCTGCTCGCGAAGCACACCAGGCAAGCACTGCACTGTACCGTCCCTCCGCCCAACGGTACTATACAATGTTGTGGGAGAAGCAGGAGGCGGTGCGCACCTCCTGGTAGTCGAACTCCACGGCTGCCAGCTTCTGTGAGGCTGGCGCCATGAGGTGGCGGATGAGCTTGGGGGTGCCAAAGGTGAGGGAGTCCATGTCCTCGGTGGAGATGCCGTACACCTGTTGGGGTGGGGGGAACGAGGAGGAGGGACAGCCGGTGGGGTGTGTAGGGGGGGGCATCTGGACGGGGGTGCAAAGCAAAGTGTGTCCTCGGTGGAGATGCCGTACACCTGGGGAGGGGCGAGAGGAAGCCAGAGAGAGAAGGCAGGAGGACAGGAGCACATGGGTTGTCACGTGAGGGAAGGTGAGGGGAGTCCATGCCCTCGGTGGAGATGCCGTACACCTGGGGGCGAAGAGGAGAGCGAAGGAAGGAGGGATGGAGAGGCAGCCAGTGGGGTGATAGGTGAGGGAAGCTGGACGGGTGCGCAGATCCAGGGAAGCGTGGGCAACACTCCAAACCCCTCCCGACCTGCTGCCCCCCACCCAAACGCCTGTCGCCTGCCCAAACGGCCCCCCACCCGCCCTGCCCGCCCCTCGTGCACTGCAAGCACCCGCTCAGCTCAGCACGATGCACACGCTCGGTCCCCTTTTTCCACCACCCCCTGGGGCCCACTCACGTGCCCCTCCTTGCACAGCTGCGCGCACTGCGCCTCGGCCTCCCCCGGCGCGTCGATGACGGGCACCCCCATGAGGCGCAGCAGCTTCTTGCACTCCTCGTTGTGCTCCCGCGTCACCCGCACCGTGCGCTTGCTGTACTTCTCAATGTCCTCGGCGTTGCCCGCCTGGGGGGAGGGAGCAGAGCAACAAAAGGGGCCGACAGTCGCAACCGCCGAGGGAGCAGTGAAGCGGACCGAGGGCGGGGACGACGCAAGGTTGCTGTGCGTCCCCACGCCCGCCTCACCCCCAGCCTACGCCTCACCCCCAGCCTAAACCACCCCCAAGCAAGCAACACGCTTCTGCCAACCCATCTCCCTCCAGCGCCACTTGCCAAGTCTCGACAAGGGTACAAGACAGCTCAAAAGCAGCCCACCCACCTCCTTGGCTGCCTCCAGCTCCGCTGTCGCGTCCGCCCGCTTGCTGCCGCGCTTGGCCAGCTCAGCGCTCTTCAGCTCCGGCGGCTTGCCCTCAAACACAAACCTGGCGAGGGGCAGGAAGGGAGGGTGGGGGCAGTTTAGGAGGAAGGACAAAGGGAGGCTGGAGATCATGCGTGGGGAGGCGGTGGCAGGTAGGAAGAGGTGAACAACCAGGGCCGCGTGCAAGGCGGGCGGGACGGGGAAAGAGGGGTCGGCAGCACACCACGCGGTCAAGGAGGAGGGCCGTGCAGGCGGCAGCAGGTTGCTGCCAACCACCTGCAGCGCAGCCAGCCTCCACCCAAATAGGCATCACCCTCACTGTTTAGCCTCTGGCCCCCCAACACCGGCGCCATCCCCACGATGTGGCATCCCCTCACGCAGGCGTGCTCCCCGCTTCCTAGCATCCCCACTCACACAGGCTTCATCCCCGCTTCTAGCATGCGCACTGTGCGGAAGAACATGCCCTGCAGGTGGCTGCAGCCGGGGGCGGGACCAGGGTGCAGGGACGGTGATCGGGTGAGCAGAGGGCGGGGAGGCCAGGTCAACGGCAGGCAGCGGGGGAGGGGGGGAAGGGGGTGGGGAGGCAGCAGGGTGATACCTGGGCTCAGGCTGGCAGGCCGGCAGGTAGGAATGGTGCGCCACCAGGCTCCCCTGCCTAGGGCCGGCTGGGCGAGAGGCTGCCTCACGCCTTGCCTTGCCTTGCCCCGCTGCCACCTTCAGTGACCGGGCCAGCACCACGTGCCTACCGTGCAGCCTCGCCGGCCAAGCAGGCGCACCCACAGCCGGACTGCCGATGGCTGGTGCAGTCTGCGAGCGTGCCCACCCAACACTGTTGTGCTCATGCACCGAGCTGCGCAGCCTCGTTCTGCCCAAGTGCTACGACAGCAGGCAGCGCGGGCCCTGGCCCCAATCAATGCGGGCGCCCCCTGGCCCCGCCCCACCCCCCGCACCTGGTCACCTCCCCCGCCTCGCTTGTGAGCATCTGGTCCCCTGTGCGCCCCACCACCACCTGCAAAGGCAAAATCGCAGGCGGTGAGGTTTGATGGCCCATGTTCAAGGCCAATCACGGGACCGTCGCCGAGCCTCCGGGGGCTGCTCCAGGCACTACATTATCACGTGGTGCAGGAGCAAGGTGATCGACTGGGGCAGGGCGGAACGGTTGCGGCAGAGGCATGCCTGCCGCCTGTGGTCTGGTCCCTGTGATACAACCAGCAGCCCACAGAGCAGCGCATGCTGCACGCCAGGCACGGCCTCATTCCATGCACGATCTGCCGCCCACAGGCCTGGCTGGCACTGGCCCCGCCCCCTCACCAGGAAGGAGTAGATGTGCATGGAGGCGTCCACCGCAATCTTGCGCCCAAAGTAGTTTTCAAACTTGTTCTCCTTCATGCAGCCGGGGGCGGTGTCGCCCAGCAGCTTGGTGAGGCCCTGCAGGCGGCGGCGGGTGGGCGGGAGGCAGCGGGCAGGCAGCGGCGGCGGGTGGGCGGGAGGCAGCGGGCAGGCAGCGGCAGCGGTGGGTGGGATACACAGTTGCCCGCTGGCGGCTCCTTGGGCTCGTAACAAGATTGCTGTAGATCTCCATTGCTGTTTGAGTCCGCCTCGGCGACAGCGAGGCGCGAAAGCTAATGTGATCCCCCAGTAGGATGCCCACCTGGATCCCCATTGCGTGCTAGTTCTGCTGAAGAGTCGAATGACGCCCCCAATGCGCTGCCGTCTGCTGCCGCGAAGGTGGGCGAGTGCCTAGGACTGTTCAGTGGCGCTTGGCTTCAAAAGTAAACTTCAGACAGCACACAAGCAGAAGCGCGACGGCTTGTGAATGGAAGGCACGAACGGCGAGTGCCTGTGAAACTCAAATTGTCCACTCCCCGCTGACGTGGAGGCGCCGAAACCTGGGGGCAGGATGCTGACATCAGGCACCCGTTCACTGATGCGCTGAACTCAGTGCCGACTGCCTGGTATACACCTACAAATGCCGATGGCAAGGCCCAGGTACAAGCACCGCCTGCGTGGGGTACCACATCCGCCTGATGTAACGTGTGAGCAAAGGGGCGCACTCAATAGTGAGCTGCTGTTCATCAAGACTCACAAAGGAGAAAACTCAAACATAAAATGGAGGCACATGGCGTACGTAGGTTTGGAAGAACAGGTAGGTGGGTACAGGGCCGCATCGTCGATTGCCGCACAGCAGGCGGGCATGGCCGGGGTACAGGGGTGCCATGCACATTGGTGGGGTGCAGGAAGGGGAGGAGAGGTAGCAGAGGGAAGCACACACAGGAACCAGCAAATGATATCATTGCAGCCAGTGCCAACCGCCTCACAAGAGCAGCTGTCGACTGGATCAAGGGCACCGCATCCCTCACTCCTCCTTGGCGCCCTGAGCAGGTGGCCCGGGGGGCGGCGCTGCAACGGCAGCTGCCGGCGCTGCGGCGCGCCCGTTGCCGGCACCGCCGCGGCCCGCCCGTGCCGCGCGGGGGCGGTCCCAGCCAAACATCTTCGCGGCGCCCTTGTAGATCTTGACGAACCAGAAGGCGTTGAGGAGGAAGAGGGTGGGGGGCACCAGGTAGATGAGCCACCGGGCGAGGGGGCTGATCTGCGGGGGCACAGGGCGCAATTGGGTACCATGGTCAGAGGGGCAGGGGCTGAGATATGGGGCATGTGTCAGCACAGCACAGAGCATAGTGAGGCAGGGGGGGCAGGCAGCGCAGGTGGGTGGGCCCCTCCAGCCTCGCCGCAGTACTGATCTCCCCACTTGGCCCCACCCCACCACCACTGCCCCCTCACCAGGGCGAGCTCCCCCCGGTGCGCCGCCACGTGGTGGAAGAACTTGAGGAAGAGCAGGATGCGGGCCACCAGCCAGCTGCGGTGGTTGCATTGCGTGAGCAGGTTGGGGAGAGGGGGGCAGGGGGACGAGTAGGGGGTGAGTAGGGGTTTGGGAAGATGCAGGCGGATTCAGGTGAACAAAATGCGGGCCGCCAGCCAGCTGCGTAATTTGATAATCGTAGAGCAGGAATGGGGGGAGGGACGGGGGGGAGGTGAGTCGGGGGGGGCAGATGCAGGTGGCTTGAGGGGAGCAGGATGCGGGCCGCCAAGCCAGCTGCACTGAAGGATGGGACGGGACAAGGCGAAGGCACGCGCATGATGCAGGCAACCAGCCGACTGCCAGGGGTGGGAGCGGGCAGGGGGTGAGGTGCGGGTGGCCACGCAGCTGTAAGCGGCGAGGCAGGCGGGCAGGGCAGGGCAGGGGCAGGGGCAGGGGACAGGGCCGGTTGGGAAGGAGGGGTGGGAGCGGAGAGGAGGCTGGCAGTGCTTATCACACCATCCCACCCACAGGTGCGGCGCGTCACTGCACACGTCCCCGGGGCTCAAACCCTGCCCACCGTTAACAACTCTCCGCCCGCCCCACTCCGACCCCTACGGCTCCGCCTGAACAGCAGCGCCATCAGCTGTGCACACACCGGCGCTCTCACCTCGCCCTTGTTGCTGCCAGGTATCAAATGTGCGCACACACAACCTCCCCCGCCGCACCACCCCTCCCACCCAGCATGCCCCCTGAGAGCTCACCTCAGCAGCAGCGCCATCCCATTGGCTCGGTACACCGGCCGCTCCTTCCACCCGCCCTTGTCGAGTAGGTAGCGCAGGTTCACAATCGGCGTGGTGCACTCGGTGGCCAGCAGGGCAAGCGTGTAGGCGTGCGCCTCGCCCTGCATAGCGCACACCGCGGAAACACAAACAAAGCACACAAGTGGGGTGTGGGCATGGCAGGCAGCCAAGGTGGGGTGCTTCATTCTGCACCCGCAGAGCCAGAGTGTAGGCGGCCGCCGTGCAAATCGGCTGCCACGCAAGAGCCACACCCTGCAGCGCCCTGCGCTGCCGCCTCCCGTGCAACACGCCGCCTCCCTGCAACAGCAACAGAACCAAGGCCAACCCACTGCTTGCCCGGCACACCACCTGCCTGCCACCGTGTGCCCCGCCCCTGGCACCCCTGCACCCGCTCCCCCCTGCAACGTGCCGCCTCCCTGCACCAGCAACAGAACCCAACACCACCCTGTCGCCCGCACCTGGAAAACTGTTGGAGCGGCCACTGTGTGCCCCACCCCTGACCCCCCTGCACCCGCTCCCACCCTTCCCTGCTGCCCCTTGCCTGGAAAACCGCCGCAGCCACCGAGGTGAGCGCCGCCAGGTGGTGCACCCCCATCTCGGGCCCCCCAAACGCTGGGAAGTGGTACACCAGCAGCACCAAGTCGGTGACAAAGTAGCCCAGGGAGAAGCCCAGGGCGGCGTCCGACAGGGGGGACGTGCACAGGACAAAGGGGCGGTCGCCGGCCTGCAGCAGCGGGAGGGGCGGGGAGTGGGAAGTGAGAAGACGGAGGGTCACCAGTGCTCGCTGGCTGCCTGAGCACCGGTGCACTGCCACAGGCGCAACACTGCTCACCCTGCACTCAAACGCTGCCATCCCAGGCTGCAGTGCTGGAGTCTACGCCGCACGCGCTGCACGCGCCACTCCCGGAGGCACCGGAGGAAGGCGGGCAGGGAGAGCCAGAAACGGGCGTGAACCCCGGAGCACATGTTGCATCGAGTGCTGGGTCCTAACCTACATCCCGCAACGTCAGACAACGGTGACGCACACACACTTACGTGGTTGTCAGCAAACACGGAGGAGAAGATGAAGAGGTAGATGGTGGCGGCGGTGATGAGTGAGGCGTGCACCGTGGAGGGCAGCCTGCGGTGGCAGCCAGCTTACGAGCGGCATATAAGAGTCGTTCATGCGTGCAGCACGGAGGGCAGCCTGGGGCGGCAGCCAGCATAGAGCATCAAATGTGAATTCTCTTATGCGTGCAGCATGGAGGCAGCCTGCGGGGGGCAGCCAGCATGCAAGCGTGACGCACGAGCGGCAGCCAGGGGAGAATGGCAGCATGCATGCGGAAGCCAACGAGGACGGGTGGCAGCGCATTACGTGAGCAAGCCATGTATGCACAGAAGCATGCGCGAAAAGCAGCAGATAGATAGATATGCGCAGCAGCGCCGCGCAGCTGGGGGCAGGGGACACTCGACGCACACCCGATGCAAAGAGCACCTGCGCTGCGTGTGGACTGTTTGCTTGCCTAGATCCCTGAGTACCCCACTTCCATTGACTGCGGCCTTTTATTCCCAACACAACAACAGGCCCCGCTCAAAGGGGGGTCGTATGGTACGGGCCCCGCGTGTACCTGGCATCCCACTCGAGCTGTTCCTTTGCCGGCAGCTTGCGATACGCCGCAAATAGCGGGGAGAGGCGCTGCGACAGCCCCAGGCTGCCTATGTACGCCATGCTTCCCACCATGGCTGTAGGGCAGTGAAGGGGTGAAAGGAGGGTGTGGGGACAGAAGGCGAAGGGCGTGGCTGCGGCGCAAGCTGGCGGCGGCGGCAGGAGACCCTGCAGACTGCGCCGGCCTGCTCAAGGCCGCTCACCCGACTCCAACACCAGAATTTTCTCCGCTGGGAGCATGTTGGCCCCGCTGAGGCTAGACGGAACGCGGGAGAACTGGGCAACTCCCTCGGGCGAGCAATTCAGAGCCTGGCGCCGTCTTCGCCTGACAGGCTCACAACAAGGGGAACCGCACCGTGCCGCGACCATTACCTTCCCTTCACTCACTTCTGCTGATTGGACCCGCCAGCTGGCGGGCACTGAGAAACTGGGAGCATGAAACGGCCCCATATGCGGCCTGACCGTGTCTGAGTAATTGTATAATTATCTTGGCGCGCAGAGAGTCGCCATCCCTCGCGCCGCCGCCATGCCAAACAACAAGGCGGCCCTGGCGGAGCTGGACTCAAACCCGCTAGCTTTCCTGGTGGCGCCCAATGTGAGATATACCTCTTCACAATGGCACGGCGCCGACAGCAATAGGGAATGCCCTGGTGGCCTGCACCACATGCATGCAGGCAGCGGCGGCGGCGGCGGCGGCGGCAGCTGCCAGCTTCACAGGCAGACCATCAGTGCAGCTGTCTGAATCATCAGTAACCAGCCGGCATCGCAGTGAGACCGATGCACATTGCGGCAGCACATGCACTCCAGCCGGCCTGCCTCACAGCGCCCTGCCCTTCATCTTTCATCCTCGTCACCACCTGGCCACTCCCGTTGCCGCCCGCCACCGCTTTCACGCCCTTTCATTGCAGGACGCAGCGGCCTTCCTTGAGAAGCAGTGGGAGCGGGGCCCCGCGGTGTACAAGGCCACACCGGAGCGCCGTGCTTTCTTCCAGGGGCTGGCCTCCTTCTCTGAGCTGGCCCGGCTGGCAAAGATATGCGAGGAGGTGAGGGGGCTTTAAGGCGCCAAAAGCAACAGACGCATGGAGAGTAATGGGCACCCCAGGGGCGAGGGGCAGTATGATGGGCGATGTGTGCTGCATGCTGGCGTTGGCGGTGCAGCACCTGGCAGGCAGCTTGCAGGCGCACAGGCTGCGCAGCGGCAGCATTCGGCGGGCGGCCGCGTCGCATGGCATGGGCGCAAGCAGTCGGGACCTGGGGCGACGCTGCCGGCAGGGAGTCTCACGGTCAGCACAGCCGCGCACATTGCCGGCACGCTTGGCAGCAGCAGACAATGCAACGTGTGCTTGCCCACACCCCCGTGCCCACAGGAGGGCGAGCCTCTGGAGTTTGGCGTGGATGTGAACGCTGCCCGCTACGTGGATGGCAAGCGGGAGACGCCCAATGGGGAGGTGCGTGGGGTCTTTTGAGGCGGCGGGGGGAGGCAAGGGTGGGCAAGGGTGGGCAGTGAGAGGCGGTGAGGGGGCCGACTGTGGCGGGGTGAACCTTGTTTGTGGATCTTCCAGCAACCACGGACGTGACCAGCAGGCCGCTTGGCCTAGCGCGTGGGGCTGGCTGGCCTTGGCTTTCTGGCTGGCATCACGTGCTGCCTTGCCTGCTCTGCGCAACCCACTCCATGCATGCAGGTGGCTGACAGCGCCTCCATTGAGCAGCTGTACCATGAGGAGGGTTGCACCATGCAGGTCAGAGGGAGGCCCCTGTGTGTGCACACTGCAAGGGGTCAGCTGGGGCCAGGGGTGGGGACCGGTCCACAACCTTCCCTGGCCCTTCCTGGCATTTGCTTGCCCGCCTGTCCGCCCGCCTGCCCGCCTGCCCTGCCTGCCTGCCCTGCATGTCCTGCGACCCAATGCCTCATCTCCACCTCACCCCACACGGCCCCTGCAGTTCGCCAGCCGCAGCGGCCCAGCGACGAGACGTGGCGCCTGCCGGCCCTGGTCCTCCTCACTAGTTTGCTGCAGCAGCAGCTTCAGCAACGCCGTCTGCCTTCTTCCCCCCTGCTCCCCTGCAGTTCCACCAGCCGCAGCGGTTCAGCGACGAGACGTGGCGCCTGCTGGCCGCGCTGGAGCGCCAGCTGGGCTGCCTGGTGGGCAGCAACGCGTACCTCACGCCCAAGGGCACCCAGGGTGAGCCGCCTGCCTGCCTGCCTTCCTTCAAGATTTTCGTGCTGCTGCGCTGCCTGGCATGCAGCACCTATCGCACACGCGAGGCACAATGGCAGGCTGGATGGAGCTTCCAGGGCTGTGTTGCTGTGCATCATTTTGGGTGCAGGGTGCAGCTGCCGGGCGTCGTGGCTGCTGCGCGCCTGCCCTGGCCCTGCAGGCATGGGGCCGCCACCCCTGCGGGGGCTCCCCTCCCTGCCAGGGCACGCCCTGCTGACCACCCTCCCAAACCCCGCGTAGCCCTGCTTACTCTGCACACGCATTCCCCGTCTAACTGTGGGCCAGACTTGCTGTCTTAGCCACTCCACCTCCTCCCTCCCCCCGCTGCCAGTCCCAACTTTCCCTGCAACCTCCCTGCCCTGCCCTGCCCGCAGGCCTGGCCCCGCACTGGGACGACGTGGAGATCTTTGTGGTGCAAACAGAGGGCTCCAAGCGCTGGCGGGTGTACGACCCGCCCGCTGCGCCCGCCGGGGCGCCGCGCAGGGGGCGGGGCGCCGTGCTGGCCTCCTGCCGCCTGGCCAATGCAGTCAGCGGGGACCTGGAGCAGGAGGAGATCAGGGAGCCAGCTATGGAGTTCACCCTGGAGGTGGGTGAATGTGTAGGGAGCTCAATTTAAAGCAAACCAAGGGCAGCGGGGAGATGGGGAGCAGGAGGAGATTGGGGAGCAGGTTCACTCTGGAGGTGGGTGATCAGATCCTGTCCCTGCTGGCAACCGCATGCCCTGCCCCCGCCAGCTGGCCATCACATCTTCTCACCCTTTCCCCCTCCCCTTGCCTTGCCGCCGCCTCCCCAGGTGGGTGATGTGCTGTACATGCCCCGCGGCACCATCCACCAGGCGGTGGCGCAGCAGGAGGCGAGCGGGCACCTCACCATCTCCACCTACCAGCGCTGGAGCGCCGCCGACCTCCTGCAGTACACGGTATCGGTAGCGCTGGCCAACCCTGAGCTCCAGCCCCTGCTGCCGGCACCCCTCAAGGCCGGCCTGCCGCCGCGCTTCCAGGCGGCGGCGGGGCTGGACGCAGCGGGCGCAGCGGCGCTGGCGGCCGCCGCCGGCGGGTTTGGCCCCGAGGGGACGGCCGCCATGGCGGCCGCCGCCGCCGCCACCGCGGGTGGCAAGGGCGGCAAGGGCGGCAGCGGTGGCGCCGCCGAGGGCAGGGCGGCACTGGCAAAGCAGCTGGCGGCGGCCTGCCGCAGCCTGGCTGAATGCCTGGAGGGGGATGCGGAGCTGGGGCCGCGCCTGCTGCAGACGGCGGGGGATGCCATGTCAGAGGACTTCATGCGCAGCAGGTGGGGAGGAAAGAAAGGCAGCACTGGGTGGGCGGGTGGGGCATGTCGTGCGCAGCAGACGAGGGTGGGTGAAGCGTGCGGCAAGCCGGCTGGCTGGCTGGGGGCGTGGTGGGCGGGTGAACCACAGTCAGCAGCAGCATTGCCCGCCTGTCCGGCAAGATGCAGAGAGGGGGGTGGCTGCAGCGAATCGGCTGCGAGAGGGACTGCAGCCCAGTATCCGTCACTAACCACCTCATGGCCGCGCCACCGCCCCACTTCACTGCCGCACCGACGACTCTCGCCGCTGCCCCTGAAACGCCGCAGGCTGCCCCCGCACCCGGAGCAGCTGCCGCCCCGCGGTCCAGCCCCCACCCTGGAGGACAGCGTGCAGTGCGTGGGCAGCACCCTCTTCCGCCTGGTGCCCTTCAACGCCAGTGAGTGCGGGGTGGGGTGGGGGGCGGGCGCTGTAGAGGCGGGGGTAGGGGGAAGATTGACGAGCACGGCTCGAGATCACAGCTGCACCACACATGGCTCCTGCCTGCATGGCATGGCAGCGCTGCGGCAGCCCTTTGCCTGCCGACCATGCCTTGGCCCCTCATGAGGCCTGCCGCTCAGTTTGCCCTGCGCTGTGCCCTTGCTCGAAAGTGAGCTTTGCGCTGAACATGCACTCACACTTGCATGAGCGCTTCTTTGCCCATCCAGAGGACGACGGCGGCTGCGGCCCCGACTGCGACGAAGACCACGAGCACTCCCACCCTCACGCCCCCTCCCACCACGAGCACGGGGGGGAGGCCTGCGGCGCCGGCTGCTCTCATGACCATGCCCACGCGCACGGGCACGGGCACAACGAGGAAGAGGAGGAGGAGGAGGAGGAGGGGATTGAGGCCGCGGCGGGCGCCGGCGGCTGCTGCTCGCCACCCGCCTGGGTGCGCCTGCTCAGCTGCCTGCGCAACGAGCGGGGGAGCCACATGATGAGCGGCGGGGGCGAGGAGGAGGGGGAGGAGGGGAGCGACAGTGAAAGCGACAGCGGCAGCGAGGAGGAGGAGGAGGAGGGGAGTGATGCCGAGTTTGAAGAGTTTGATGGTGAGTAGGGAGGGGACTTCTTACTTGTGTTGCGGTTGATGATGGTCTGGGGAGCGTAGAGGGAGGGGAGTGGGGTGCCAAGGCTGAGGAGTTTGATTGTGCGTGGGAATGGCGCTGCTGTGGGTGGCGGGACGCCCCTCCCAGCTGCTGCCGGTCACCGCAGCTTTGTGTTCCCAGCTGCCAGCCGGGTGTGCTGTAAGTGCCGCTGGGAGATCGCTGCTGCACTCTTTGCCGCCTGTCCTGCTGCCCTCGCATCTCTATGGTGTCAAGCTGCTGGCCATCGTGGCAGCACCACCACCTGCGAAATCTCCTGCCGCCTGACCGGCTGCCCAACGCCCAACTCCCACCAACCCCCCTCCCTGCAGACGAGGGCAAGCTGATGGCTGCTGCCGCTGCCGCGGTGGCGGCTGCAGGCCGCAAGCGCAAGCAGCCGGCAGCGGGGGACGGCGAGGAGGAAGATGAGGAGGAGGAGGGCAGCGAGGGGGGCAGCAGCGAGGACGAGGAGAGTGAAGATGAGGAGGATGAGGAGGAGGCTCAGGAGGACCTGGTCTTCCCAGCAGAGTTTGCCCCCGCCCTGGTGCAGCTGCTGGGCAGCGCGGCGGACGCGCCAGGTGGCGCCGGGCGGCCGGTGCCCGTGGCGGCCATCGCGCTGCCCGACCCAGATCTGCAGCAGCAGGTGGCAGCGGCCCTGTGGGATGCAGGGGTGCTGCGGACGGTGAAGGGCGGAGCAGCAGCAGCAGCAGCGGCGGGGCAGAAGGGCAAGCAGAAGCAGGGGCAGAAGGGCAAGGGCGGCAAGCAGCAGGGGCAGCAGGCGAAGCAGGAGCAGCCCAAGGCGCAGGCAAAGGGCGACAAGCAGCAAGCAAAGGTTGGCAAGCAGCATGCGGAGGCCAAGCCCAGCAAGGAGCAGAAGCAGCAGCAGCAGCAGGGCAAGCAGCAGGAGCAGAAGCAGCAAGGCGGTGGCGACGGCAAGGCCGCCAAGAAGGCGCCCGCTGGCGGTGCCGGCGCGGGCCCCAAGGCTAAGAAGGCAAAGAAGGCCTGATGGGCAGCAGCCTGGCAGCACGCTCTTGCAGCATCCTTTGTTTGCCCGTGAAGCAGCACCCATGCAGCAATGTAGCCTCCATGCTCTCTTCCCCAAGCGCTGCCTGTGTTCAACGCTGCCTGTGTTCCTTTGCTGCATGCACGCATGTGTTTGTGTAAGCTGGCATAGACGTAGCCAAAGGTGCTCACAGAGATACTGTTCTTTGGGCAAACAATTGCGATTCATGCTCCAGGGGGCTGGCGGCAAGCACCAGGACACCATGGGCAGCAAAGCGAGGAGGAGGAAGGCAAGGAAACAGCGCTGGCTTTGCGCGCGTCACTCAGCCGCCAAAGCCCTTGCCGCCGCCAAAGCCTCCCGGCTTCTTCTGCTGCTTCTTGCCGCCCGCCTTGCCGCCCGCCTTGCCGCTGCGCAGCGCCTCCCGCAGGCGGTCCGTCTCATCCTGGGACCCCTCTCGGCGGGCCTGCTTGTCGGCCGCCGCCTGCGCCGCCTTCTTGGCCCGCACCTTTTCCTGGATCTGCGGGGTGTGTGGGGTGAAGGGGGTGTGGGCGGTGAGGAAGCGATTGACTGCAAGAACACATGCAGGCCGCCCAGAGTCATCCAGCACCAGCCCCCCTGCTCTTCCGCAAGCAACCAGCAACACACTCCCACAATCCTCCCCACACCATAGCATCCCCCAAACAACCCCGGCGCCTTGCTCCTACCGGATGCCTAGCACAAGCCCAGTTGGCCTCTAGTAAAAGGCCCAGCAACATGCTCCCACCCTTCCCCCACCCCTGCGCCCTCGACCACTTGCACCCCCTGCGCCTGCCACATGCCAAGCACAGGGCCCACCTGGTCTTTGAGGGCGTCCAGGCTCATGGGGGCCGTCGCCGTCGTCTGCCCCTCTGTGTTGAGCATCACGTAATCCTGCAGCTTGGAGCGCAGCACCTGCTCCCCGCCAGCCCCCTCCTCCCCTGCTGCTGCTGCCCCCGCCGCCACTGCCACCTCAGCAGCAGCCCCAGCAGCAACATCTGCCGCCCCGCCGGAAGATGAGCTAGACGTGCTGCCAGTGCCAGAAGCAGCGGCAGCAGCGGCGGCCGCCTGCACCTCGGCCACCACCTCGGCGTCGTACCCTGGCGGAGGCTGCTGCGCCTGCGCCCGCACAATGTCGGATAGCAGGCGGGCCAGGGGTTTGTCCATGATGGTGGGGGTGACTGCGGCAAATAATGAAGTCAAGCAGGGGTGTGAAACAGTTTGCTTCAACCAGGCGGGCAACAGGTGTGTGCAGGAGGCTGGGGGCGACCTCAGGCCAGGGAGCAGCGGGGATGAGGGCAGCGGGCACAGCAGTCAAGGAGTGCTGTACGATGGCAGCACGGTGGGAGGCGTGGCATGAGGGGCAGGGGAAGCGGGGCACGGGGTGGCTGCCAACCAGCTGTGCGCCCCTGGCACCACCGCCTCGGAGTACAACAAACCGAACAAGCCAGCAACTCAAACGCCGTTCCATGCCCCATGGCAGGCCTGTGCTTGCAGGAGGCCGCGGCATGCAGGCAGCGCATCCTCTCACTGCCACCCCCACACCACCACAAAACACCAGCAGCTCCGCCTCACCCGATGCAAAGGCGGGGGCATCCAGCCCCGTGTGCTCCGCCCACCCCTCCATCACCGCCACTTGCTCCTCTCCACTCATGCCTGAGAAGAACACCACGGGCGGAGTGCCCGCCGGCGCCGCCTCCCAGTCATGCTGCGGCAGCGTTGCTGCGCTGGTGCCGCCACTGCCGCCGCCCTCCACTGCCTGGCGCAGCGCGGCGGCAGGTGAGGACAGCAGGGCGGCCGGGCAGCAGGTGACGGTGAAGCCAGGCTCCATTTGCGAGAACCAGGAGGCCACTGCAGCGCAGTCGGCCTGGCCCATGCCCACCAGCAGCATGGCCTGCAGGCAGGCAGGCAGGCAGGCAGGTAGGGTGAAGGCAGAGTGGGGCAGGGAAGCCAGGGGAGGGATGAAGAGGGGGTGATGAGCAGCAGCCAGGCAGGCACCCCGCCGCTGCAGTGTGTTGGTCGATACACCGCGTATCGATGGAGTGTTTGATTTCTGTCTGCCCTCAGCTCACCCGTGGGCCAAAGGCCTGTGCCTTGCGCATGTCCTCGAGGCGCGCAGGGTCCAGTTTCTGTGGCACCACTATCCGCCGTGGCCCGCCCGCCGACGGGTTGACCAGCGGCCCGCCTACGCCTGCTGCTGCTGCCACAGCTGGCGCCCCGCTGCGAACGCCGACTGCTCTGCACCGTCGTGGAGGTTGCACTGTGAAGCAGGCAGGGCTGCGACCGGCCTGGCAGCGCGACGACATGGGCTGCATGGTGCCCGCTGCGGCTGCCATCACTCGCAATTGGTGATGCTCCACACCGATTGTAGCGCAACACGCATGATGGCCGCATCATGCTGTCCTTCATCCTGCGCTGAGCTGTCGAAAGTGGAGCACGAGTCTGCTCGCTTGACACAGCCGCAGGCATACCAGCAGCGTCGATTGCGTCTTCCCCTCTCGATAGGCAGCCCGACATTGGTGCCAAGGCTGCCCGTATGCCGTGGCCGCTCGCCGCCTGCAGCAGAGCAACCCTAGTTTGCAGTTGGACTCACTTGGTACAGCGAGGCATGGCCAGCCTAGGAGAAGGAACGCGCACGGCCGGCAGCAGTGCAGCGGCGGGCAGCATTGGCAAGCCCAGTGGCGGCGGTGGCGGCAGCAGCGGCGGCAGCGGCAAGGCGAAGCGGCAGCGTTTGCTCGTGCCGCTGCCTCCCGGCAAGCAGCCTGGAAAGGGCAACAGCAACCAGCCCGGCAAGAATGCGGGCGCAGTTTACAAGGAGCCTGGACCCGGCAGCCTGACCCTTCCCGGCGGGGCACAGCTTACGTACCGAACCGACCTGGTGCCCGCCAGCGAGGCGGCCGCGCTCTTTGCCACGCTGCGCGCTCAGCTGCCCTGGGAGCAGCGCAGCGTGCGCGTCATGGGGCGCACTGTGCAGCAGCCGCGCCTGATTGCTTACCAGGCCGACGGTCCAGAGCTCAGGTATGTACGCTTGATCAAGTTCAGGGCAGCGCTGCCCGCCCACCTTCGTCTGATCCCTGTCGTGTGCCACCCACTTCCCTGCGTGCGTTTCTGCATAGTCTAGCCAGGCTGTCCTGCGCCATGGTGCACAGTGCACCCCAGGGTGCAAGCATCTTACTCCTCCGAAGCTGCAGTGGCATCACCAGCACCCACGCATGCCTTGCAACTTCTCATCAGCACCCTGCTGGCCGCCCCTACCTCCCCCCTGCAGCTACACCTACTCTGGCGCCACGCTGGCGCCTGCGCCCTGGCACCCCGCCGTGGCAGCGCTCAAGGCACGCGCCGAGGCAGCAGCCGGCGCGACTTTCAACTGCTGCCTGCTGAACCTGTACCGCAGCGGCGCCGACTCCATTGCCTGGCACAGCGACAACGAGCGCCTGTTTGGGCGGCAGCCCACCATCGGTGAGTCTGCCAGGCTGCCAGGGGGAGCCCTCCTAGCCGGGTGCGCGGGCAGCGGGAGCATGCAACAAAAGAGAGCGTGCACCCAACTGGCCTGCGCCGCGCCCTGCCTGCCCTGTCGGCGGCGCGCGGTGCGCCCGCATTGCTGCCTGCCCTGGCCTGCTGCTTCCCCGCTCCTCCTGCTTGCTCATTCGCTGTGTGTGCTCTTCTCAGCGCAGTGCCACGCAGCAGCCACCCACCCGTCCCGCATCCTCCCCTCCTACCCTGCCTCCTGCTGCCCACAGCCTCAGTGTCGTTGGGCGCGCCGCGCGAGTTCCTGCTGCGCAGCAACGCTGACTCCGCCCTCAAGTACCGCTTCCGCTTGGGGGGTGGCGCACTGCTGGTCATGGGACCAGGCGTGCAGGAGGGGTGGATGCACTCGGTGCCGCGGCGCGCGGGCGCGGCGCTGGGCGAGCGCATCAGCCTCACTTTCCGCACCATCATCGCACCCGAGGGCGGTGGGAGCGGCAGTGGCGGCAGCTCTGCTGCTGCTGGGCCGGCACAGCAGCAACAGGCAGAGGCGGGTGGCAGCACCAGCGGCTGAGGGTGGCAGGGAGCGAAGCGCGGGCCGACGTGGGTGCACGGCAGCGCAGGTGAGAGGGTGGCCGTTACGTTGCATGCAGGAATGTTGTGAGGTCGTGTTCTTTTATATAGTTTCTGCGCCAGCAAATGCGGCATGCCTACCGCGCTGAGGCCTGCAAGCACCTCGCAACCTGGCCGCTGGGCCCCCGTGCCGCCAACAAACCGCCCTGGGGCCCCCCTAACTGCCCACCGCTGCTGTGGCTGTCCACTTGCAGGCATGCGTGTGCTGGACAGGTAGCCTGAGTTAAATCAGTGCAGCCCATGGTGGTAACAGGGCCCAGCACGGTGATTGAGGTGCCGCCAGAGCGGTGGCAGCGCCGGTTGCCGCTGCGCCTGCTGCGCCCGCTGCGCTGCCGCCGGCCCTCTTCATCCCCCGCTGCAGCGGCTCCCACCATTCTGCGGTTCATTTGTCGTGCCTTGCACTTCCACCAAGCCTCAATTCCGTTTTGAACAGCAACACAGGAGCTTCTCGGGCCCAACTCCTTTTTCGCAGGTCAGTTGCGGGGCCCCGCGCTTGCTGCCGTCGCGGACAGTCCTCGAAAAGCTGCCACCTGCAATACAGCGGGGTGCTGCGGCCCACGTTGCTGGGCACCACCCGCAATTGACTTATTGCAAACGAACTGGGCCGCCGCGGGCCGGTCCTCGACCGCGTTGCTCAACCGCCTAACCCGCTAGCCTACGGTGTTCGGCCTCATTTACCGCCCCTGCACGCCCGCCCGCCCGCTTGCAGGCCACCGCCACGCTCCGCGCCCCGTCGGTCGTCTCCCCCGCCGCAGCCATGCGCTCCCTCCTGCTGCTGGTTGCCCTCCTGGGCGCCAGCTCTGCCTGGGCTGCCAACGACGGTGAGTCACGGGGGGCCTGCATGCACTCTGCTCTAGGCTTTGCGGCCGCCCGCTCGACTCCAACCACCTACCTGCCAGCACCCACATACCTGCCGGCAGCACCCACCAATGCTTGCCCGTCGCCCCCACCCCCTACCCCTGCCCGCAGTGATCTGCCAGACGCACCTGGTGCAGAATGGCGACTCCCCCTGGTCCATCGCCAATCAGTATGGTGTGCAGCAGGACGAGCTGGTGGAGGCGCTGCAGCAGTGCGTCGGCTACGTGCCCGGCTCCCCGCTTGCGGTTGGCCAGAAGATCTGCCTCCCCGGCTGGGTGCCCGCCTGCGAGTACGTCACCGACTCTGGTGGGTGGGGCAGGGGAGGTTTGCATGCCCAGTGGGTATCTGCAGAGGTGGATGCATGTAGGCTGGTGCTGCTGCTGCCTGTGCGTGGTCGATCCAACTGAAACGCAACCGCCGCCGCCCTTCCTGCTGCCCCCGCCTGCCCACAGGCGGCGTGTCAAACTGCAAGGCCTACCAGCTGCAGCAGGGTGATACCATCGCCTCCATCGCCTCGACTTTCGGGATCTATGCGCAGGTGTGAGGGATGGGCGGCGCGGTAGGAGTAGCCTGTATTGCTGGAGGAGTTGGGTGCTGGATGCAGGTTGCCGCCAGAGCGCCGACTACTCCCCCGCCCCCACTGCCACGCCCTCCCTGCAGGACCTGCAAAACCTGAATGCCGACCTCCTCGGCGGTGTGCTGCAAGTGGGCAAGTTCATTCGCCTGCCTTACTGGGACACCACCACCTGCCCCGACCCCGACAGCGACGCCGCCTCCTGCCGCGTCTACACCGGTGGGTTCTGGGTCTGTAGGCTTGTGGGATGGGAGAGTGGGCCGTGGTGATTGCGGGCAGCTGCTGTGATTGGAGTGTGGCTGCAGGGGCGACAGCTCTCCCTGATGCTTGGCTGCGCTTGCCCCATTCAACCTGCCCACCCCGCACGCCGTGTGGGGCATGGCTGGCGCTTCCCTCGCGCTCACCTGCCTCCACCTCACCCGCTCTACCTCCCCTCCCTCCCCCCGCAGTGCAAGCCGGAGACTTTGTGTTTGGCATCGCCTCCATCTTCCGCGCCTCGCTGAACGACCTGCTCACCGTCAACCCGGGCCTGGCCACCAACACCCTGCTCCAGGCGGGGCAGCGCATCCGCATTCCGCCCTTCACCGCGGCGTGCGGCAATGGTGGGTGCTGGTGATGTCCTGTTTCGTGCATGTAGCTGCCAGCCCTTGCCCTGGCCACAGGCTGTACCTTCTTGCGTGGATGCTTGTGCAGCAGACAGCTGTGTGTTTGCGTGCCTGTTTGCCTGCCCCTTACTCTGCCCCACCACCACACACGCCGCGCCCGCTCCGCAGGCATCGTGGCCTCCCCTCCCACAACTGGCGTGTTCTCCTGCCGCGCCTACCGTGTCAAGACCGGCGACTCCCTGGCCAGCATCGCGCTGCTGTTCGAAACTACAGTCGCTTCTCTGGTGTCGGCCAACCCTGAGCTGGTGGGTGAGAAGGGTGGTTACGGGCAGGGGCGGGCTGCTGCTGGTGCCTTGGGCCAGAAGATCTGCAGGCGGTGCTGCTGGAGCAAGCTGAGGTTGATCAGGCGGGCGTGGCAGTGATGCAGCAACATTGTACACCAACACAAAGCAACTATCCTTCCCTTGCAGTCTGACCCCTCGCTGTTGACTCCCGGGAAGATTGTGAAGATCAACCCCTACCCCATGGACTGCATCAACGGCATCCTCATCGAGTGAGCTGCGCCGCTGGGGTGGGGCCAAGGCTGGGGCTGGAGGCGCGAGCCTGGTGGCTGGCTAAGAGCTGCTGGGGGGCAGGACGTGACGGCTTCTGCTCTGGGTGTGCAGCACTGTGTGAACACCCTCCGCTGTTAGTGATGCGGTGGCAGCGTGCACCTCGCTCATCCCCACCCTTCCCTCCCTGTGCCACCTGCAGCCCCAAGTCCAACTCAGCAGCGGTGCCTGCGGGCCCAGTCGCCTCCCCGGCCGCCTCCCCCAGCCCCTCCCCTGTCGTCGTCCCATCTCCCTCACCCACCGTCGTCCCCTCCCCCTCTCCCGCTCCGGTGGTGGCAGCCTCACCCTCCCCTGCTCCCGTCGTCGCGTCTCCTTCCCCGGCTCCCACCACCGTGACCACGCCTGCCCCGGCCACCGGGATCAAGGTGGGTGAGGCAAGGCTGCACAAAGGGGAGGGGAAGTGGGCGGCGGAGCACCTCTGGGGTTGATTGCCCTGCACCCGCCAAGCTCTGCTGCTCGCTTGGATGCCTTTGGCTCAGCTGTCCCCGCGCCTCCTGTGCCCCTCCACTCGTGCAGATCACCTTCTCCCTCAGCAGCATCACACCGACCGCCTTTGCCGCAAAGCAGACACAACTGGCTGCCTCACTGGCCACCCTGCTGGGCGTGCCCAGCAACTGGGTCACCGTCAGCGGCGGCATGCCCAGCCGGCGCCGCCTGCAGGCCGCTGGCAACACCACCTCTGTGACCGTTATAGTTGCGTCCTCCGACCCCACCGCGACCGCCGCCAAGCTGCAGTCTGCCATCAGCAGCGGCTCCCTGGCCTCACTGCTGGCGCAGCTGGGTGCAGGCGTCACCATGGCTCCCAACTCTGTGTCAGTCAGCACCTATGGCACACCTGTGGCCGCCAGCCCCAGCCCCACCCCAGTCACCCCCGCGCCGACCCCCACTGCCGCTGCGCCCAGCACCAGCAGCAGCGGCACCAACACTGGCGCCATCATCGGTGAGCTGAGCTGGGTTCTGGGCGGCAAGTTGTGCATGCTTGTGGCGCTGTACAGCATCCGGTGCCCTGCACCTGTGCTGCTCTGCTGCCTGCCCTTGGCACACTCACCACCGCAGCACAGCGCTGCCAGTTGTCCTTCCCCGCCTCACTGCTTCCTCCTCTTTGTCCGCATTCTCGTTCTTCCTGCAGGTGGCGTCGTAGGGGGCGTGGGAGGTGCAGCGCTTGTGGCCGGCATTGCCTACTTTGTCATCCGCCGCCGCCGCGCCGCCGCTGCCAGCGGCGGAGCTGATGGCCTGCGCTCCACGTACGCCCCTGGCGGTGCCACCGCCACCGTCTCCACTGCGGGCCTGTCCGTGAAGACGGCCAACCGCCTGACCAAGGAGGACACCGGCTTCTCATCGTCCCCCCGCAACAATGTCACCCCCCGCACCCGTGTGGGCAACATGGCTTGAGCGCTGCAGTGCTGGTACCCTCCCATGTTTAGCCGTCCTTCTTCCCTCCCTGTACCTGCCATGCACCAGGCTGTGATGCCACCTACGACTGCTGACCTGTATTGTTTATGGACACCCTGCCTCTGCGTGCACTGCCTGTGATCTGTTTGCGATTCCTCTTGTAGCTTTGGTTTGTAGCAATATCGAGTTCTTGTAAGTGTAGCCTTATGTACGAAGCAGGAAAGGCAAGGCAGGCTTGGCGGGTGTTGGAGGGAGGCTGCAGTATGGATCAAGAGATCAAACATACATGGGGGAGTGTGTGGGGCAGAGGGCGAGGGAAGCAGGGCGCTGCAGCACACTGCAGCTGGCTGTAGCATCCTCAATGTCAGTGGTAGATCTCAGCGCCCTTCTCCCTGAACTCGGCGCTCATCTGGCGCATGCCCTCCTCCATCAGCTGCGCCAGATCGGTGTCGTCGCCTGCCAGCTCAGCGCTCGCCTGCTGCTCCTGCTGCGCTGCCGCCTGGTCCTGGACCATCTGGCGCAGCTCTTGTGTGATCTGCGGGCACCGCAAATGTGTGGGCATGTGAATGAGCACTGGTGTAGGCAGACAACTTTGAGCCAACCCAGAGGGCATACCGCAGGTGCTGTGCGCTCTGCCCCAGAGAGGGCAAGAGGAGGAGCAAGGGCATGTTAGCAACCTCATACCTGCATGCTACAGAACTTCGGGCCACACATTGAACAGAAGTGGGCAGTCTGCAGAGGGAAGTCATGGGGGCGGGCGGGCGAGGGCCAGGGAGAGCACGGCAAGGACGGTGGGTGGGCCAGCAGGGGCTGTTATTCACAAATGGCACGCAGCACGTCTCTGAAATCCTCATCACCCCGGCAGCAGCAATTGTCAGCGCACGTCACCGACAGCTGGCTGCCCAAGCCTGCGCAAGGCCCGGCCGCCCGCTGCAGGCGGGGCCAGCGCTTGCCTTTGCTGGCTCCTGTGGCAGCGTGGCGTCGTGGAAGGAGCGGGCGGTGACCGGGTCCAGGGACAGGTTGAACTGGTCGGCCCTGCAGGGCGGGCGCAGAGGGGAGAAAGGGGGTGCCGTAATTGGAAGGGCAGGGAGGGAGGACGATTGCGGGGGGTGGGGGCGCATGGGGTGGGGCCGGGGTGGTAGAGCAGGGAGGACTGGGCAGGCACCAGACCACCAGACCAGGCAGCGCGGCAGAGGGGGCCAGGCAGCCAATAGCGCCTGCCGCTGCACTAGCGGGCGATCCGCACAGGCAGGCAGCCGGGCCCCATGCGCTGCCTGCCCGTAGCATGCGCGTGCGTGGCAGCCCCCTCCCTCTCCCACTGCCGGACCACTCCTTGTGCAAGCATGCTGGCTGGCTGGCTGGCTGCCGCACCAGCGGAACTCAAAGCGCGCCCAGGACAGCTCGTCGTCGCGGCGCTGGGCAGAGGGGTGCCCCTTTGCCAGGTCAGCAGCATGGGCGGCCAGCTTGTAAGTGATCACGCCCTGCAGGGCAAAGGAGGGCAAGGAAGGGGTGTCAAGGTATTGAGAGGAAGGGGCAGAAAAGGTAGGCTAGGGCAGGGCGGGGGATGGCAAGGGGCCAGCTTGTGAGTTGGGATGCCCCTGGCACGGCAGGGGGGGAAGCAGGGCAAAGAACGGAAGGGCAGTGGGCAGGGCCGGCATGGCAGGCAGGCATGGAGGCGTGCTGGGCTGGCGGGCAGGCAGAGCCGATGAGCACTGTATCACAGCCCTGCACCAATGTAAGTTAATACGTGCGCTTGCCTGCTTCACGTCCTGGCGGTCGGGCAGGCCCAGGTGCTCCTTCTGGGTGACGTAGCACAGCAGCGCGGTGCCTGCGGCGGGGGGGGGGGGGGGCGCGCGCAGCATGACAGGGCAGTGCATAGCATGACAGGGCAGTGCACAGCAGTGCGCGGCCTTGTGTGACACAGCAGTGTGCACAGCGGGACACAGCAGGGTGGGCGCAGGGTGGCGGGGCAGTGCGCAGCAGGGCACAGCAGGAGGGTGGTCACAAGGTGGAGGGGCAGTCTGCAGCAGGGCACAGCGTGGCGGGGCAGTCTGCAGGGTGGTCGCTGCTTAGCAGTTGCGTCACCCACCCAGTCCGCCGATGGTTGCGGCCCCAATGGCAGACGTGATGTGGTCGTAGCCAGGCGCAATGTCGGTGGTTAGCGGCCCCAGGGTGTAGAAAGGAGCCTGCAGGCAGAGGGGAAGGCGGCAGTGCAGACAAGTTGTGGGTCCTGCTTGCCGAATTCCAGTAGCACAGGATGACAGCGGCCAAGCATGCATTCCGGCAGAGGGTGCATGCATGTCACACGCCAGCTCAGTGCCACACAGCGCGTGCAGCACAGGGCAGCATCGCGCAGCGCAGCGCAGCGCAGTGCCAGCGCTGCCGCACCTCCTGGCACCACTCCAGCTGCTTCTGCATGTTCTCGGGGATCTTGTGCAGGGGGACGTGGCCTGCAGCGCGGCGGTATGACTGGGTCTCAGCCGCAGTACGGTAGGTCACAATAAAAAGGTACGGTCTGCTGTCAGGATTTTGTGAACAGGGAGGCTGCACATCCTCCCTAAAACGCAAACAAACAGGGCGTTTCCTTGGT
Source organism: Micractinium sp. NFX-FRZ (assembly GCA_029339195.1). NCBI lineage: Eukaryota > Viridiplantae > Chlorophyta > Trebouxiophyceae > Chlorellales > Chlorellaceae > Micractinium > Micractinium sp. NFX-FRZ. The sequence continues at coordinate 115,005 of JAPTJF010000075.1, read as the reverse complement.
AACGGTTATTGAAGAAGGAACTGGGCCCAGGCGCTGACCTGGCCCCTCGTTCATGACCTGCACATCCTTCTCCCACGCCCGCCGCGTCAGCTCGCCCTGCGTTGCCAGCTCAGCAAACTGGGCCTCGTCGTTGGCATCTGCATTGCAGGGGGTCAGATGCAGGCACGGTGAAACGATACTAATATGCGGCATCCTTCCTTCCTTCCTTCCTTCCACACCGCACACGCCTCGACAGATGGCTGGGCAACAACGGCAGCAGATATTGTGGGGCCTTTTCACCCCTACCCCCCTGCCCCTGCCCGCCCGGGCCCTCCCAGCGCTGTTCATCACGAGCAGCCGCGCCCCACCGTGGATGCAGCCGGGCCGCAGGCCGTCGCCGATGCTGAGGCTGATGTCGTACTCCCTGCAGAGTGCAGTGGATCATGTTCTTGTTAGATGGTAGGGAAGCCCTATGACGAGAGAGGCTTTAGGCGCAAGTGAAGGCGCCGCCTGCCCGCCCGCCTGCTAGCCAGCGCTACCCTGGCTTGCCCTGGTTTGCCCTGTCTTGCCCTGCACTGGCCCTCCTTGCCCAGCAGCCCTACGAGGCAGTACTTACCTGCAAATGTCGAGAATCTCGTCCCAGTGCTCGTAAGCAAAGTTTTCCTTGTGCTCCATCAGGCACAGCTGCGGGGCAGGGGTGGAGAGGGGCACGAGCGGGGGCCAGCAGGGGTGGCAAGGAGGGCGGGGCAGGCTGTGAGCCGGTGGTGGTGGAAGGGACGCGGCGCTCCCCCACCACAGGCGCAAATGCCCCGCTCTCCCAACCCCTCCTTCCATCCGTCCCTCAACAGCATAACCCGCCTATCACCACCGCGCATTTGTAACTGCCACAGCTTGTGTCATCCAGCACATGCAGCCCCACAGCCACACGCTGCAGCCCAGGCACGCACCCACCTTGGCATGGATGCTGCCGCCGCGGCTGACGATGCCGGTGAGGCGGTTGGCGGTGAGGGGCACGTAGCGCAGCAGCACGCCGGCGTGGATGGTGAAGTAATCTGGGGGGGGGGATGAAGGGGTCGGGGTAGAGGTGGGGGGTGTAAGGACCGCTGGCATGAGCATGAGCCGCTCCTAGGTCTCTCCATGCCTCGTTTTTCTGCGCATGCAAACCCCATCTGCTCTGCCATCACCTTATGCCTGCCCACCCCTGCCTCAACCCACTCACCCACGCCCTGCTCTGCCTGCTCCAGCAGCGTCTCCCTGCAGACCGCCGGGGGGGCAGTGGGTGGGTGGTGGGTGGGGCGGCTCAGCACGGGCACCTCTTGCCAGTCGCCTGAGCGGCTCACAGAGCTTAAACATATTTCTGGGGCAACAAATCAAGGTTTCCGTTGCCGGCCCCAACCGCCCGAAAGCATCGCCAGGCCACAAGTCGCTGCCCGGGAGGGGCAGCACCTGCGCTCCGCCTGCCTGCCCAACCAGCTCGAGCGCATGAGCAAAACCCTGGACCCCACCTGCTGGGCATGCAACAGTTGCAAAACCACCCACCCACCCACCCACCCACCCCCACCTGAAGAGCTCCCAAGTGATGTCCTCCACCACGCCCCCCGCCTTCTCCAGGCACTGGTAGATGGGCACCGTGCCCACTGGGACAGGGCTGTTGCGCATCACCCACTCCCGCGTGTCGTGGATGTTGGCGCCGGTGCTGTAAGGCGGGGCAGGGGGGCGGGGCGAGGGGGGTGCACAGCGTGGACAGCGGGGGGCGGAGGGGTCGCAAAACCGGGGAGTGGGGCAGCGCGGGGGTGGAGGGGAGCAGGCGGGGAGTGGGAAGCAGGCCGCTGCGGCGAGCAGCACAACATGGCCCAACCGCGCCGTAGCCCCAGCACACGCGTGTGCTACCCCCTGTGCCTCCCGGAGTGTGTGTGCGCACCTCAGGTCCATGATTGTGTCAGCCCCCCATATGGCGGCCCACTGCAGCTTCTCGACCTCCTGCGAGGTGTTGCAGGGTGGGCAGGTGGGTGAGGGGTTGCAGGAAGGAGGTGGGCAGGGGGCAGAGCGAGGCAGGTAGTAGGTGAGTTGCAGTGTATGTGTGCACTGAGCACGTGCAGGGAAGGGCGCTGGCTGCCACCGCCGCCTCCGCTGCCACAGCACAGCAGCGGGGCTCAGCATAGGCACACAGGACCCGCCCCCCTCAGCACGCCCAGCATGCCGTCGTGTTGCCCAGCATCCTGGCCTGCGAGCAAACAGCCCCGAGGCCCGGTTCAGTTGACGCCTCAGGGCAACATTGATACCCACACCCTAAGTCTGCCCTCACCCCTGAGAGTCGACACTTTAAAAACCCAAAAATGCCGACTCATCAGCTATTAGAACGCACCTCCTCTATGCTGCTGGTGACCGCCGAGTTGCCGATGTTGGCGTTCACCTTGGTGTGGAAGTGCCGCCCAATCACTGCAGCCAGGGGGCGGTGGGGCGCAGCCAGGCGCTGGTACGTAAGACAACAGACATGCACCAGAACGGGGGGCAGGCACTGTGGTGTTGAAGTGATGCCCATTCACGGCAGGAGGACCGGCGTAGCGCCCATTGGAATCAGTCCAGTGTTAACCAATCTGTGTCAGGTAGCTACGATGGAGTGCCGCACGCGAGGCACGCCAGCATGCCAGCAAGGCGGCGGGGATGGAGAAGTGCAGGGGGCACCCAGCACCATGCGGCAGTGCGCCGCCCCACTGCATCTGGCCTGTGCAACTCTGCACTAGGCGGCAAGGTACCAGCAGCAGGCAGGCAGACAGGCAGGCAGGCACTAGTCACAACTGAGGCAGCTCGCACTGGCAGCACTGTGCAGCACTGCACTGCAGGCTCCCCCCACCCCACCCTTTCCCCCCAGCCTCCCCCCCACCCGTGGGCTCTAGCTCCAGGTGGCGCTTGTTGGCTGGGATGATGGCACGCCCGCGGGCCACCTGCGGGGGAGGGAGGGAGGGAGGGTGCACAGCAGAGCACGCGCGCAGGAAGCGTGGGGTGGGAGGAGAACATTGCACGCACGCTTGAATCAAGGCGCGCAGCGACCTGTTCTTCTGTTCGGACCCACCTGCCCTCCCGGCCAGCCTCTGCCGTCTGTGCCTCCTGCCTGGCCCCCCCAGAGGGCCCCCTCACCTCGGAGCGCACAAACTCATGCTCTGGCCTAAGTACAAGAGCAATCGCTGCAACACCTGCTAATTTATTCGGAGTGCTCCCACCCGCCACCCCCAGGGAGGCCCCCCCTCACCTCGGAGCGCACAAACTCTGGGTCCAGCCCCTCCCGGGCCGCCACAAACGCCATCTCCTCGGTCACCTTCCCCTGCCGCGCATAGTGCATCTGCACAGCATGGCACAGCGCAGCATGGCACGGCATGGTGGTCACGGTGCAACGCAGCGGGGCACAGCACGCGAGCGCTGAGCTGCCGACGTGGACAATGGCGGCCGCCAGCTGCCGCCCTGCCTTGCCATCATCCTGGATCACTTGCCCCTGCTGCCCCCCCGGCAGGCTGCCCGCTTGCCTGCGTGAACACCGTGTCGCCGCGTGCCTCTCGCTTTGCCACCCAGTCGGCACGCGTCTTAGGCAGGCCCACGCGGGGGTCGGCGCCCTGTGGAGGGAGGGGATTGAAAGGATTGAAAGTGCAACGGCGGGCATAGCCCTGTCACCGGCGGGCAGCAGGCGAAGAGGCAGGCGAGGTGGGCTGGCAGGCAGGCGGCGAAGCACGATGGCCATGGCGGTGCCAGCATGCTGCACGCTGCTGCCCGTGTCGCCCTGATGGTCAGCGCAGGGCATCGCGAAATGATCCGCTCCCTCCCTCCCACCACCCTGCGCCCAGCGCGCTCAGCAGGCTGCCAGCTGGGCGAGCGCGTGCGCACCTGGGGCCCGCTTGTGTCGTAGATATCAAACACCCCGCTGCCCCCTGTGAGGCTCACGCGCCGGAAGGGCACCTGCCAGGGGGCACAGAGGGCCAGAGGGCAGGGTGTGGTAAGAGCAAGGCGGGGGGCAGGTGTAATGCCAGTGGTAGGGGTGGGTGCTCCATGCCTGGCGACGGCCAGTGCAGCAGTAACCAGCGCACCCCAGCTGTCCCGGAGGGCTGAGTCATGAGAAGTCTCCCTCCTCAAGCAGTGTGCCCCAGCTACCACGCAACTGTGGCTCTGCCCCATCTTGCACTGCGCGCCGCAGCATCCCCCCGCACGGGTCATGTAGAGTGGCACCCCTCACGGGCAGGCCCGCTGGCCCCCTCTGACCTGCAGGGTGGTCCCCTCGTGTTGTACCGCCTTGTAGTGCTTCTCGGAGGATGGGAAGCAGTCCTCGAATGTGGGGAGCTGCCTGAACTGCAGGGCACCCTGGTCCTGCAGGCGGGGGTGGGCGGGCGGGGGTGGCAGGTGACGCTCAGGAGGGACAGGAGCGCGAGGCCGGTTTCCGACGGTGACATGTGAGCAATGCGGGGCCCTGTATAGTGACGGGGTTGGTTCATCCGCTGGGGGAGCAGAGAGGGTGCAACCATGGCGAGCTCTGAAGCAGCAGCAGCAGCAGCAAACACAGGCACCAGAGGACGCCAGCTGGCAGCTGGTCGGGAAGCTGCCAGCTTGGCACACCCACCAACCACAACCCTACTCGAAGTGGCCCTACCCTACTCGAAGCCTCACTAATGTGGCTTCGCACAGTGATGTTGTGATGACTTAGGCGCACCTTCTGGGGGCGGTTGACCGACTGCTTCTCAGCGTCAGTTGGTTCTGCCAGCGTTGTGGCTGCGGCAGCGGTGGCAGGGCGGGCGCGCCTGGCGGGTTGAGCCCGCCGGCAGCTGCTGACTCCTGCATGGCGCCCTGGCTGCTGTTGCAGTGGGACACGGGCGGATAGAGCCAACATGATTCTTGAAAGAGCCGATCTGAGGCTGCCTTGGTGCTGTCAGGGCAGGGAGGCCAGCCTGCACTGGGCACACACTTGGATGGGGCCAGAGATGACGACGCAGGAAAGGGCCCGCGATAACAGCATAAAACCCGCGATCTACCGACGCGGGGAAGGGTGTTTCCACAAGTAGGCTCAGCGGGACAAGTCACCAAGACCTGTTTTGGCAAGTGAAAAACGTGCCAAAACGTGGCAGAAGGCCGTGCGGGAAGGGAGGCGATCTAGTGCTCAATTCTTGCACTTTCACGAGTGTGGCTTGTAGAATGCCTTCCATGGCTGCAAGGTGGAGTGTTTTTGGCAGAGCCCCGTGAGTGCGCCACATCACCGCCCCCTGCGCCCGCGGGCAGTGCGGCAGCGCCAGCCTGCTTTCCTTGCGGCATCGCCTGTAACCAATGCTGTTGACATCACGGCTGTTGATTCTTTCAAAGACGTTGGAAATTTAACAGCAGAATGAGAAGCCACGTGTGCTGGCTGAGGGGGACACAAGAGGGAGCTCGTACCTAGAAGCCCGGGGCGCCAGCGATGCGTGCAGCGGCAGCGTTCCTGCTGTGGGAGAAGGACTGAGCGGGCCATGTGCCCTGCAGCAATGCACAAGCACCTGCGCCCTAAGAGTGAAAGTGTCGATTCCCATGGGAAGAGGCGCTCAGGAAGGCGGCAGCAGCACTGTCAGGACAGGACAGGTGTGATGCCGCAGCGGCGGCCCAGCACGCCCAGCACGCCAGCATGGCGGGCCGCGTTGCAACTGTAATCGCTCGCCGCAGCCGCCTGTCTGCGCACACAACACTGCAACTTGCGGTTCTCTCCTTCGCACATTCAAATCCGCCCCGGGCCGCCGTTGTTGTGGGCCGTCATCGTGACAGGTGAGGCCGCACAGCGTGTTTCAGCCGGGCGCCGCGCTCGAGCCTCCCAGCATTGCCTGCAGGGCTCACTGTAGGCACCGCACCCTCCCGCAGGCTCCGGCGTCACACCGACCGTTCCCCAGCAGCTATGACGCGGCCTTTCGCGCTGCTGGGCCTGGCCCTTGTGCTGAGCCTCCAGGGTGCCCTTGCCAAGCCCACCGCTGCCATTATCAAAGGTGAGCAGCGCCGCCGGGCCGTTGCCCGCCAGAGCCCAACCGCCTTCTTTGCCGCCGGTGATGTGCATGCCGGCACGGCCCGCCGCCACCATCCCGTTGAACCCGTGCCCTGCCGCCCGCCCGCCTGCCTGCAGAGTATGGCTTCTGCCCCAAGTACGAGGTGAAGCAAGATGACACTCTGTTCGATATTGCCAAGGCGTTGAACGTCGACCAGGGTGGGTGCGGGGCGGGCGGGCGGGCGTACCGGCATGGGGAAGCCGGGGCTTTGCGTGCGCCTAGCCAACAAGGCAGGGGGCAGGAACAGAGGTGGGTGCATGGATGAAGTGTGCAAGTGTGCCTGGGATGCAGCGGGGAGGGCTGCGCTATGCATAACCGCACGCAGCACGGCTACCTGCCGAACCTGCAGCATTTGTGGCCACCCACACCTTTTCGCTGCCCACCCTCCCCCGCCCCCTCCTTTGCCGCCCTGCGCTGGTGGGCATTCCCAAGGAGTACGGTGCGACATGGACACACTGCCCACCCCGCCTTCATCAGCGGCCGCCTTGCCCCACCCCCCTCCCCGCCGCCGCCCTGCAGTTGAGCTGACCGACGCCACCACAAAGTGCGGCGTGGACATTGCCCTGCTCCAGGTTGGCTCAGAGCTCTGCCTGCCCGGCTACGACATGACGCTGTGCGCAGACGTCGTGCGCACCGGTGAGCGAGCGGTGGCAGAGCTAGGCGCTGTGGGGCTGGCTGGGCTGTGGGCCTGTTGGGCAGGCGGCTGCGGCACCTTGAACATGGGGGCAGTGCACAGCTGGGGCCGCCTGCCCCCACTCCTTTCGGTCCCCCTCCTGCTCTCGCTGTGCCGGGCCCCACTCCTTCCTTCCGATCAACGACATGCCGCTCCGCTGCCGCCCCTGCCCCTGCCCCTGCCCCACCTCTGCCTCACCCGTGCCGCGCCTCCCTCCCTCTGTTTTCCGCCACCTGCGTCCCCCCGCAGACCCCGACCGCGCCTTCTGCCAGGTGTACATTGTGACTGAGGGCGACACCGTGGCCTCAGTGGCCAAGAAGTTTGACCTCACAGAGGCACAGCTGGTGAAGCTCAACTCTGGTGGGTGGGTGGGTGGGTGGTTGCGGGTGGGCTGCCTGCCTGGTTGGGCATGGTTGATTAATGCACTCGGTGCCAGTGCGCTGACCCGCACAGACAGCCATGGGCTCCTTCATGCGTTGCCCACTGGCTGGCCCCAGCGGCAGCGGCTACCCCGGGGGATGGGTGCACCTTGGGAGCTGCTTTCCCGCCCGGTGGCCTTCACCCTACCCCCCTGCCTCGACCCTGCGTGTCTCCTGCCTGACTCCTGCCTCGAACCTGCTGCTCGTCCCCTGCTTCACCCTCCCACCTTGAATTTTGCCCAACCCTGCTCCCCCTCCGGCAGACTATCTGGACGACGGCTACACCCTGCCCCAGGCCGGCCAGTACGTGCGCATCCCCGGCTGGTGAGCCTCTTGCCTTGCCTTGTTTGTGTTTACAGTCCGTTTCTCCGCAATGAAACTTGCAATACAGACCCCCAAGAGGCAGCTTGGGCTGGGGGTGAGCAGCGACGAGGCAGGCACACCCGGGGGGGGGGGGGGCAGGCAGGGGTGTTGGCTGGCAGCGCCCTGCAGCGCAATGCAGCGTTGGTGCACGCGACTGCCACCTCAGCTCAAGCTGCCTTAGCTTGCAGTCGTGTTTGGACGCCTGCTGTCTGTCCTGCAAGGGCATCTGCTGCTGGCGCCACCTCAGCGTCAACCCGCACCCGGGGTATCCCACCACTTGTGCCTCGCCCGCTCCCCCTCCATCTCCGCCTCTCCCGCCCCTCAGGAACCAGGATGCGTGCCGCGACTTCAACGACAACGACCGCAAGCCCTGCCAGGTGTACACCGTGCAGGCGCAGGACACCGCCATCGAAATTGCCCAGAAGTACAAGGCGAGTGTTTGCGTGGTGTGCGCGGGGGGGAGTTGGTGATATGTACTGCACAGCACAGCACGCCTGCCTGCCTGCTTGCCTCTGCAGGCAGACCTGCACTGTGCCATGTGAGCTTGCTTGGCTGCCTGAGCCCGAAGGGGCCGCCGCCCAGGGACGCCCGTCAAGCAGTCAGTGTTGAACTCGAGTAGGTACACCCTGCTCCCTGTTGCATTGTTGCAGAGACCTTCATACGAACACCCTGCTCCGCGTTGCATTGTTGCAGGTGGACCTGGAGGAGACGCTGGCGCTCAACGGCCTCAACGCCACCTCCGTGCTCCCCCTCAACTTCAAGCTCAAGCTGCCCAAGTGGAACGACAACTGCACCGCCGAGGGCATCCCTGCTGAGCTGCCCTCCGACACCGTGGGGTGAGCGGGAGGGAGGGGTGTTGTAATGGGCGGATGGATGCGTGGGGCAGCTGCCTGTTGAAGAGGGTTGAGGGCTGCTCCAATGACCTGCCCGCCAACACCGTCACGAGTGGGTGGGAGGGACGGTGCAGCGTGGTACCCGGGCAGCTGCCTTGAGGAATGCTCAGGGCTGCCCACTGGAAAATGTGTACATAGTGCACGGCACGGTAGGGCGGGTGAAGGTGGGCAGGTTGTGGTGGAGAGGGGTGCCTCTGTAGGCGACATTGCCATGCCCACTGAGGGAGAGTGCGGTGGGGCTGCCGTGCGAGGGGCAGGGTATGGTGGGGACGGTTCGGGGGGAAGCAGGCGGCTAAGGTAGCGGGGCGTCTGGGTGCTCCTCCCTCCTGCCAGTACAATCATGGCGTGCTTCAGCACCAGGCCACCCCCATTCCTCACTCGTTCCCACCGAGTGCCACTCCTCTGCACCTTCTCTTTAGCACAGTGCGCTTGCCACGTTACCCATCTGAAGGACACCCTGCCCCTCTTTGGCCGGCCTCGCCACTCTGTTTGTCTTTCTCACCTTGGGTGCCCTGTGTTTGGCCGTGCGCCTGCAGCTGCCGCGTTACCCAGCTGAAGAACGACGAGAACCTGGCGCTGCTGGCGGAGCGGGTGAGTGCGTGGGCGGCCACCGGTGCTGCCTTTGCTGCACGTTGTGCTGTGCTTGCAGGAGTTTTTGGGTGGCAGTGCAGAGTCTGACGGTGCTGGCAGGGTGGGCAGGTCGGCCCTGTTGTTGGTGGCAACAGTTGTACGAACTGTGATGCTGCTGATGCTGGCGGGAGGGAGGGTGTACTGTGTGCCCAGCGGGCGGCCCCGGGTGTACTGCAGCATCTGTGCCTGCCCCGCCCCACCCTTCCTGCCAGTCAACCCCACCGGCACTGTACCGCCTCTGTTCAATGTGTACGTGCACCGGCGCTGAATGCTGTACCGGCAGTCAACCCCTCATCAATCTAGAAACAAAAGTCTCTCGTTCATCCCGTGCTCTCATTCTTTGTGTCGACCACGTCCCGCTGCTGCAGTACATGACGACCCTGAACGCCGTGCTGGCGGTCAACCCCACCCTCAAGGCCAACCCCACCCTGCTGCAGTGAGTGGGGGCTGGGGAGCTGCTGTCACAATCATGTTTTTGTTGCGTGGAGTTGTGTGCGTTGTGTGCAAGGCAGATGAGGGAGGGGTGTGAGGGCAGCAATGTGCGCCCCATCCACGCAGCAGGGCTGCCGCACCCGTGCCCCCGCTCACCACCTCCACCACCCACCGAGGCACCAGCGCCGGCTTGGCTCCCCCTGCCGCCTCCCCACTCCCCGGCCTGCCCCTGTCCTCACACTGCGCTCCGCTGCGCCGGCCCCCGCTGCCCGCCCACGCTTGCCGCCCCTCTCCCTCTCCCTCACCCCCACACCTCACCCCCCCCCTTCCTCCCCCCTTCCCCCCTTGCCTGCAGGCCCGGCACTTATGTGAATTTGCCCGCCTTTGGCCCCGAGTGCGTGGGTGCTGGCAACCTTGTGGATGTGCCCACCGGCGGCAGCACCACCCTGCCCCCCAGCTTTGACTACAACGGCATGGCCGGCGGCCCCGCACCCCCCACCCCAGACGTTGGCCCCTCCCCCGCCCCCGCCCCTGCCCCTGAGGGTGGTGCCGCTCCCGGCCTTGCGCCCTCCCCTGCCCCGACCCCGGCTGGCAGCCCACCCGCCGTCCCCGCGCCCGCCCCCACGCCCCTCAGCGGCGCCTCCACGGCTGCCGCCAGCCTGCTGGCCGCTGTGCTGGCGCTTCTGGCTGGTGCCCTGGTGCTGTGAGCGCCCCTGGGCTAGTGGGACAGTCGCCCCCTTGCCTGCTTGACCCTCCTGCTCCTCGCTCGCTCACTAGCAGCGAGAGTTGCGGCAGAGGGGATGACATTGACTGATGAAGCCATCATGCGCCCCTGCATGTATCCCCTGGCATTGACTGTTGGGTGCACCCCCCTTGCACCCCCCTGACCCGCTTCTAGTCGCACTGACACCACCATAAGACTAGTGCATTCATTGATCTCGCCCCCGATTCTTGCTGCCGAAACAGGCGGTGCCCCAATAAACGTTGTTATTTCTTGCTTTGTAATTCAGTCCAATCCACAAGGGGCCTGCTTTTGGGCTGTGAGCCCCGCCGAACCGAGGAGAAAGGAACGGTCGATGGAGGATGGGGCCAAAGGGGGAGGGCCCCCACCTGAGCAGAAGCGGCTGCTGCCCCCGCTTGTACCCTCCAGAGCGGTACCGGCAAGTTTGTCAAAACATGGGCCAGGACTTCTTGCCTGCTGTAGTTGTTATCTTACACTCTGAAAGAGTTTGACAGAGGACGCGGGGTGGTAATGGCTATGGTCATTGGCTAACTGCCTTGGCAACTGGCTGGATCTTGCTGATGTCAGCATCAGCAAAGAAAGGACCCAGCTCAAACCGCGTGGTGCCATCGGTCGCCGCCTTCAACACGCCACCCGCCCCGCGCCCTGCCGTTATTGTGCAGCAGCTGGATACGCGGCACAGGGGCATCCGGGCGGCAGGAGCAGGCCAAAGGTGCGCGGCGTTCCATGCGGGCAGCCCCGGCGGTCCAAAGGCGTCGCCTTTCGTGCTCGGTAGCTTGTAGCTGTGCTCTGAGCATCGATTGCCCGCCCTTCCGCGTGCAGGAGGTGGCCAAACAGCCGTGCTGCACTTTAAACGCGCTACCCACCATGCAGCGCGCTGCAGCCCTGCTTCTGGCTCTTGTGCTCGGCGTCAGTGCCGTGGCGGGAGCGGGACCTGGTGAGCACCAGCGCCTGGGGGTTTGGTAGCATTGAGGCAACTACCTGTCGGCATTTGGAAGATCCCCTCGCACCTCCTCGCCCGCAGCCAGCCCGCCCCTGCTTAGATTGATCGTCCCTATCGGGTGGGGATGGTACCAGGCGGGGGCGCACTGGGCACCGAAGCTCCCTCAAGTGGCGGCAGCGGCGGCGGGCGCTACGCCCCCACCTGCCGCCCCTGGCGTCCCTCTCACGCGCCCGCAACCCCCGCCTTTCGTTGTCCTCCGCAGTGTGCCAGACATATGTTGTTGTGCCAAATGACACCGTCAACATCATCGCCGACAAGTTTGGAGTGACCCCCAGTGAGCGACGCACGTGCCAGTGCTGCACCGCCGCATGCCGCCGCGCTACGCCGCACCCCCCCAAAGGGGTGCCGCACGCAGCCGTACCAGCAAGCATGCAGCAATCCACTGTTTGCCAGAGACGCCGCACTGTTTTCCTCGCTTCGCTTAACCATGCGTTCGGCAAGTGCTTGCCATTCGGCGGCCTGCCTGCACGCAATGCAGCGCATGCACACAGGTCGCAGCTTGCCAGCTGCTCACCCCCGCCCCTGCCTGCCCGCTTGCCTGCCTGTCCCTGCTGCAGAGCAGCTTGAAGATGCCCTGGTCACCTGCATCCGCGGCTACGTGCCCGGCACCAGCTTCCTCATCCCCAGCCAAAAGATCTGCCTGCCCGGCTGGGTGGAGCAGTGCGCCTTGGTGCAGGATGCGGGTGCGTGCGCGCGCCAGGCGGGGCAGGGGGCGGGTGCGCCGTGGCAGGCTGGCAGGGAGTGTGCGTGTGGTGCATCCTTGGCCAGCCAGCAGTGCCCCTTTTGCAGCAGGGCGGAGCCATGCTGCGCTGTGCTGCGCCCCCCCCCCCCGCCCAGCCTCCGTCGCGCGCTTATCCCAGCCTCACCCAGCCAGTCGTCCCACGCTGCCCGCCCCGCCCCACCCCACTTCACCCATCCTTCCCCACCCCGCCCCTGCGCGCAGGCGGCAACCAGGCCTGCAAGTTCTACGCCGTGCAGCAGGGCGACACGATGGAGACGATTGCCACCTACTTCTCCCTGCCCCGCTCTGACGTGGAGGGCGCCAACCCGGGCGTCAACCCCTCCGCCCTCCCCGTCAACTCGTTTGTCAAGCTGCCCCCCTGGGGCGCCGAGTGCCCCACCCCCGGAAACACCCAGTCCTGCCGCGTCTACGTGGCCCAGGGCGGCGACTCGCTGGCAGCCATCGCCACCGCCTTCTCCCTCCCGCTCACAGAGGTGCAGGCCGCCAATGCCGAGGTTGGCGGCGCCACCGACGGCTCCACCATCCTGCAGCCCGGCCAGCGCATCAAGCTGCCGCCCTTCCCCGCGGCCACCTGCGGCGCTGGTGAGTGTGTCGGCGGGCGGCGGCCGACAGGGCGGGGGCCTGTTGTGATGGGTTGGGGCAACAGTGGTTGGTGGGGCAGCAGCGAGGCCTGCGCTGCCCTGCAGCCACTCTGCCCGCATGTCCGCCACCCCTCCCCACTGCTGACCCCCGCAACCTGCCGCCCCCCACATTCCCTGAGCTGTGCAGGCGTTGAGGTGCCGAAGCCCTCTGGCTGCAAGGGCTACGTTGTGAAGCCCGACGACAGCCTGTCCAGCATCGCCGCCATGGTGAGAGGGCCTGCCCTGCCCTGCACCCTGCCTGTGCCTGTTGCTGCGGCAGGTCCACACAGTTGGTAGGCACATTTGGTTGGTGCCAGGGCCTGGCCTGAACTGCCCGCTGGTAGCCCACAGGGGTGACCTCACCCCGCTCGCTCCATGCAAGCCGGTCTGCACATGCTGCACTGCATCTGGCCTCTCACCCCTTCCACTCCTTCGCCCCCACCCCGCGCCCGCCCTGCGCCCGGCAGTTCCAGACCACCACCGCCGAGCTGACCCTCAGCAACCCGGCGCTGGCCGAGGGCGTGCTGTCACCCAACACCCAGATCATCCTCCCACCTGCGTGAGTGCTGCCCTGCCTTCTGTGCTGGGCCTCCTCGGGGGGTGTTGCCTAGCTGGGCCTCTGAATGGGGAAGCCCCTCATGGGCCCACCGCACTGACCCTGTTGCCCCCCTGGCCCCCTGCCGGGACACCAGAGGGCAGCCACAGGGCTGCGGGCCGGGCTGCCTCTGGCCTGCCGTGCTTGCCCTTTGTGTGCTCCTTGGTTGCTGACGCGCCCCACTCCGCCCCCTCCCGTTCCTGGCGCGCAGCACCGCCAACGACTGCCCCAACCCCGAGATTGTGACCGGCGTCTCGCCCCCACCCAGCCCCCCCAGGTGCGCCCGCCAGGGCAGCACACAGCAGGCAGAGCACAGGCAGCATAATGGGAGCAGGCAGCACACAGCAGGCAGAGCACTGGCAGCAGGCAGCACACAACCGGGGGGAGACAGCGGCCAGGCCTGCCCTCGAGGGCCGGGCCCCAAATTCCCCCCCGGGCAGATCGGTCTTGCGGCGCGGCCCTGCCAGCGTCCTGCCGCTGCCCTTGTGCCCCTGTGTGCCTGCCCACCACCTCCCAAGCCGCGCGTGCCATGCCCGCTGGTGGCACACCTTACAGTTCTTCCTCCGATAATCCTGCTTTCGCCGCCGCCTTGAACCGGGTAAATTCACCCACGGGTGGACACCCTGGCATACCGCTGGGGCTGCCGCACCCCACTCCTCTGCCTGCCTGCCTGCCCGGCCAGCCGCCTGCGGGTGCACCTGCGCCACGCCATGAACCTCTCCCCTCCCTCCCCTCTATGTGCCCCCTGCAGCCCCCCGCCGTCCCCGCCAATGCCCCCCTCCCCTCCCCCCACCGAGGAGCCACCTGCCGTCCCCAGCCCCGACCTCGTGGCCCCGGCACCCGCCGAGGAGCCTGCTGAGGGACCAGCTGCTGAGCCCCCTGCCGAGACCCCCGCCCTGCCCCCCGCCGAACCCCCGGCTGAGGAGAAGCCTGAGGAGCAGCCCGAGGTCCCGGCCCCCGCCCCCGCCCCCTCCAGCGCCGCCGGCCTGGCATCCAGCGCCCTGCTGGCCGTGCTGGCCCTGGCCGGCGCCCTGGCTGTCCTCTTCTGAGGCGGCTGCTGAGGCACCAGGCAGGCTGGGCAGCTGGCGGCCCTGCGCGCCGTAGTCGCGCGCCACGTCGCCACCAAACACTAGCCACAATGGTCACAAACTGTTGGCGGGGTGGGCGGCAGAGTGGCTGCGCCACCCAAGCCACCGCCCCCGCCCCCCAACAGTCTCTTTCATGCATCCACCCCGCTTGCGCCCCACGCGCGGGCGCACACATTCTTTCCTTCCCACCCTCTCCCGCACACGACCCTTGCTTGCAAAAAAAACTCCTCTCTTCCCCCCAGTAGCGGTTGAGGCCCGCCGCATTACTGCGGGCCTGGCTTCCCCTGTAGTTGCTGCTGCACAGTCCCGCCCAGGGCGCACAGGCTGGCAGGGCTGCCCCCCCACCTGTGGCGGTGCCGCCCGGCTGAGGACCAGAAGATTGACGTAATCATTTATCTGTTCAGGACTGTTTCTGCAAGCCACTAAACGCACACAACGCTTGCTGGCGCCCGCCGGCCGGCTGGGTGCCCAGCCGGCGGCGGCGCACAGCGCGCCCGTGTAACGCCAACGCATGAACAAGCTCAAGGGTTGTGTGATCCAGGAGGCAGGCAGCAGCCCCACTGCTGCACCAAGCACCACAGCTGGGAATGCGTCAGGCCCAGGGTGGGTATTGGTCAGCTGGAGATCAATTGGTTGCCTTTCCAAGGTTGTTGGCTGGCTGTGAAACTGCTGCCTTTGCCAACTCATTGTGTTTAACATGTTGTGACCCGAACTTGTGTGTCTGGCACACATCAGACCGAGGCATATTGTAAGCCCAGAGGCTGGATCTGGCTTGCCCTGCTGCGATACCTTAGTGACCCCAGCAGATGACCGTCGCCCAGGCGTAGCGCCAACTGACAAGTGCAGGGGGGGGAGAGGGCCGGACCATGCAGCACAACAGGGCTGAAAATCTGGATGCAAGCAATAGGGCCAGTGCACCCAAACACAGACGCCGCTCTCACAGCCCCAAGCGTCAGCAGCGGCGGCGGCGGGCTGGTAGCGCCTGTTGGCGGCAGGCGGCACCGCCAAAGCCTGGCCACCGTCACAATCGCAGCTGGGGAAGGCTCTGCAAGGACCCATGGGCTGCTGGCTGGCTGGTATTGCTTTTGTAAGAGGGTTTGGGGAAGGAGGAGGGACTTCTCAGCGCCGGCGGGTAGGAGGGGAAAGAGGGTGACGCCGTCTACCTGGCGGCGGCGGCACCTGATGCAACGCATGTGGCTGCCATCCACCGATCCCGCACTCATTCTGCCTCGGCTTCGGACGTGTTAGAGTCTGCGGGGCGTTGGCCAGTTGCCGCAGAACACCGGCAACTAACTCGCTGCCCGCCAGCGGGGAGCCGGCCTTCTGCAGCCGCGGCGGGGCGCCGGCAGCCATGGCTGCCGCTCCGGGAGCTGAGTTGAAGGGCACCGAGTATGTGCAGACGCTGAAAGGTGAGCAGCGGCGGCGCCGCGCTTTGGGGCAGGAGTTCGCGCGGGGGCTTGGGGCCTGGGGCCATAGCGGTCCCTATTCCTGCGATCAGGGAGACCACGAGAACGGTCTGGGCCGGGCAGGAGGGCTTAGTCGCAGGCCCCACCCGTTGTGCATCTGCTCCCCCTGCATCTCGCTGCCCGCCCCAATTAGGCGCTCCCTGACCTTCCCACCCTGCTTGTGCCACCCTGCAGATGTTGAGATGGAGGTGAGTGGCCGCCGTTGGCGGTGCGCGCCTTCTTCGAGAGGGCAGCTGGGGGCGGCGGCGGCGGCGGGCGGTTGGGCAGCGACGCTCATGCTGGATGCAGGCGGGCGCGCACAGCATCAGCACCCACGTGTCATTCCCCCCTGCAGGAGATTTTCGTCATCAACGACGACATCACGGTGGAGAAGCCGATTGACGACTACTATGCGGAGCTGGACAAGCGGCTGCAGGGGCTGAAGAGCCAGCTGGGCAATGACGCCGACTGGATGCCGTCGACATACGAAAAGTATATGACGGGGCAGCACCAGGTGGCGGGCAGCATGCAGCGCAACGTGCGCGAGTATTACAACGACTTCAAGCTGCTGCGCGCAGACACGCAGGTTTGTGGGTGCTTGATGGGTGCTGGATGCTGGCTCGCATTTTAGAGTGCATGGGGCGTGCTGATGTGGCTGCGCTGGCGGCATGCTCGTGCGTTTCCAATGCCCATGCGGACGCTGGGTGCTGGCTTTACTTGGGCAGGAGCACGGCATGATTAGCGCTGTGCTGTGCACTGCTTGCTTGTGCGTGCCATGTGCGTGTGTTATGCCCGTCTCCTCGCCATGGTCACCCCGTGCGTGCGCCGCTGCTTGCACCGCTCCTTGCCGCTCCCCGCCAACCACCTTCACAAACAAAACTTGGTGCTCTGCATGTGCCTATCGCTCAAATTTATGCTTCCTTCTGCTGCCGCTGCTCAGCGCATGCTGTGCTGTTGCCGCCTCTGCCCCCGCTGCCAGCTCCATCACCCCGCCAACTGCACCACCTTGCTCACCTCCTGCCCGCACTGCCGGTGTGCTCCCAGCTCAGATTTGTTTATCCTTGCTTCTGCTTCCCTCCCTGCCCTTCTTCCTGGCAGGTGTACTACCCCGTGCCCAACGAGGTGTACCGTGACGAGTGGGACGATGTGCAGGTCACCGACCCCATGGAGTTCACGCACTGCCGCTACACGCCTGTGGTCACAGAGGTGTGCAGCACATCACACTTGCGCTTGGCTGCCCACTGGGTTGGGATTTGAGGTTGGATGTGGGGGGCAGGGTCTGCTGTAGGCCTGGTAGTGTGCTGCGCTTTCTGCCCGCCTGTGCCCAACCTCGCCTGCCCCTCGCCATTCAACCTGCTTCCTAACTGCGCCCTCTCCCACCTGCTACGTCTGTTGTCCTCGCCCCTGCAGGATGCGCGCGACTTTGGCATCGACGGCTACACGCTGCGCCTGCAGCGCATGGACCGCAAGATCAAGCTGTTCATCTGCGTCACCCTCTACAACGAGGACTACGATGAGCTGCGCAAGACGCTGGTCGGCATCTGCGACGTGAGTCCTCCACTTGTGGCTAGTCCAGTCATGGGCGGTTGTTGGGAGCATGGGGGCAGGCATGGGAGGTTGCTCAAGCTGCCAGTGGGCATCTGCAACATAATGCAGACAGCGCAGGCAGCTGGCGTGGGGAGTGCGGCGGCAGGGATGGCAGGGGCAGGCTGATGTGCGGCTGGCAGCTGCCAACGCTCGCGCCCTGCTGCCCTCCTGCTGCGCCATGCCTGCTGATGCAGTGTGCTGTGCCTGCTGTGCCACCTCACCTCACCCCCCTCCTGCAGAACCTGGAGGTGATGTACGACCAGTTCATTGCCAAGGACGGGCGGCGCGGCGTGGACTGGACGGAGGTGGCGGTGTGCATCGTGCAGGACGGCATCGGCAACGCCGACGAGGGCGTGCTGGCCGCCTCCACCGTGCACGGCTTCTTCTCCCCCGTGGTGCTGCAGTCCAGCGTGCTGGGCGCGCCCACCACGCTGCACCTGTTTGAGTACACCGCGCGGTGAGCCTGGGCGGGGGGAGGGCGGGCTTGGTGTCGGGCTTGCAGCCGGCGGGGTCAGCAGCGGCAGTGTCTCTATTGGGCTTTGGCGAGGATGCGCACGAGGTGCTGGCGCTCTCCGGAAGGCGTTGAGCAGGCATGGCAGGGTTGTAGCATCAGCATAGCCTGATCCGGGCAGCTGGTGCAGTACATTTCCCTGCTGCTGCAACCATGCTGCCACCCTCTGCCCTCCCGCCCTCCACCGTCCCTGCTGCCCCTATGTCCCCCCTGCTACCCCCGCAGGTTCAAGAAGTATGCGGGGCTGGACAACTACCCGCCGCTGCAGATCATGTTTGCCACCAAGGGCAAGAACAAGGGCAAGCTGGACTCGCACTGCTGGTACTTTGACGCCTTCTGCTACCTGCTGCAGCCCGAGTACTGCATCCTGTTCGATGCGGGTGCGTGACATGGGAGGGGTGCAGCGGGCTGTGGGCAGCAGCAGGTGCACGCAGCGCTGGGAGGCAAGGATTGTGGTGGGCAGGCGGGTCCAGGCGCTGGGGCACCACCCTGCTGACAGCAGCGCCACCCAACCCCTGCTTCTCCCTGCCCTGCCGTGCAGGCACCAAGCCGCTGCCCAGCGCCCTCAAGTCTGTGGCCACCCACTTCCTGCGCTACCCCGACGTGGGCGCGCTGACGGGCGAGCTGACGGTGCAGCGCCCCTACCGCACCTTCCTGACGGCGGTGCAGTTCTGCGAGTGGAAGGTGTCCCACCTGCTGCAGAAGCCGATTGAGTCCATCTGCGGCTTCCTCACCGTGCTGCCCGGCGCCTTCTGCGCCTTCCGCTGGGCCGCCGTCGAGGTGGGCGGGGGTCAGCTAGCGCTGCTGGCGGGGTTGCATGATGGGCGGCCTGGTGCAATAGTTGCAGTGCAGCAGGGAGGCGGGTTGCCCTGGGTCTTCCCGGCGTATGATGGGCAGCCTGGTGCAAGGGTTGCAGTGCACCGTGAAGGCATGTCGACTCTCTGCCCCTCCAGTCTGTTGGTCAGCCAGTCAAGGCCCACCACCTCTGCATCCGTCCCCTGTCGCCCCTTGTCCCGCCACTGCCTCTCCCTGCCTTCCCCTTAACCCCACGCCCCCTCTGCCTCACATATCCTGCTTGCAACCCTCTCCCAACCCCTCCCCCCTGCAGGGCGAGCCGCTGCGCAAGTACTTCTACGGCCTGTACAGCCAGGCGGAGCTGAACGCGTTTGAGGCCAACATGTTCCTGGCGGAGGACCGCATCCTGTGCATTGAGGTGGTGGCCAAGAAGGTGAGGAAGCAGTGGATAGTGCGTGCGGTGTCACCTGCTCGGGTGCTGAGTGCAAGGATGATGTAGGTGGGGTGGGGCGTAGGTGGAAGGGGCCCTGCACTCTGCCCCTGCCACGTTCCCCGAGCCTGTCCACCTCCGCTCTCTCACCCCAGCCACCCACCTCCCTGCCCCCTCTCTGTCCCCCACACCCCGCAGGGTGCCGCGTACCGCCTGGAGTACATCAAGGAGGCGGTGGCTGAGGCGGACGCGGTGACCAAGCTGACGGGCCTGATGAAGCAGCGCCGCCGCTGGCTCAACGGCACCTTCTTTGCCATGCTGTACGCGCTGGGCAACATGGGGCGCATCTGGACGGAGAGCAACCACAGCGTGATGCGCAAGCTGGTGCTGACCGCGGAGTTCATGTACCTCACCGTCAACATGATTGTGGGCACCTGGTGAGCGGGGTGGGAGCGTGCAGGGTGGGTGGGGGTCGGGGGCAGGGGATGAGGGGCAGGCAGTTGGGCCCAAGATATGCTGGAGGCAGAGTGAAGAATTCAGCCTGCATGTGCTTGCCTACCGACACATGCCCCCTTCCCCCTGCGCTGCCCCCTCTTGCGCCCTTGCAAGCTCTCGCTCACCCCTGCCTCCCCGGCCCCCACTATGTCCACAGGTTTGGCATCGGCATCTTCTACGTCCTGCTCTACATGCTGCTCAAGGTGGCGTTTGATGGAGCAGGCTGGCTGGTGGCCATTGGCAACGTGGTGCAGCTGCTCTACCTCTTCCTCATCATCGTCCAGGTGGGTGCATGCAATGAATGGGTGGGTGACTAGACACCTGTGTGCCGGAGGCCGGCACCGTGGCGGGCTGAGCGCGCTTGTGCATGAGCAGAGAGCAGGCGCAAGGGCTGCGGCTGTGCTGCGTCCGCCTGGTCAGACTGACTGACGGTTCTTATTGCGCCCCCCCGGCTCGCCCTGTGGACCTCACCGCTGTCGGCTCACCACCCCCCGCCCCGCCCGCCTCCTGCCCTTGCAGCTGATCATCAACCTGAAGAACAAGCCTGAGGCGGTGGAGAAGATCCACTCATTCTGCGCCATCTACTTCTGCCTCTACATGCTCGTCTTCACCGGCGTGTCCATCAGGTGTGCACCACGGCTGGGGTGGCTGGGGAGTGCTGTCCCTTGGATGCCAGTCCGTCTGGAGAAAGCTGCACGGGGAAGCCGTGTCGGTGGCTAAGCTTTGCCAATGGTTCCCTCCCGCCCTTCGCCAATGGTTCCCTCCCGCCCTTCGCAAATGGTTCCCTCCCGCCCCCTCCCCATCAGCCGCTTGTCCCACCTCATTCCTCCCCCCCTCCCCTCCCCTCCCCCGTGCAGCTTCCTCATCACCAACACCGACTACTCCTTCATCGGCATCTCCTCCGACAAGCTGGGCCTGGTGGTGGCCATCCTCATGTCGGCGCTGGGGGGCATCGTGCTGACGGCGCTGCTGCACGGCGAGATCCTGGCCATGATTGGCGCCGGCTTCCAGTACTGGGTCATGCAGCCCGTGTTCTTCAACATGCTGCAGGTGCGGGCCGGGGGCGGTTGGGGCTGGATAGGGGCTGGGCTGCTGGGAGTTGGGCTGGACAGGGGTGCAGCAGGGAGCGTGGTGGGTGCAGGGCATGCGTAGAGCCAAGGGGCACCCACCCCAGCAGAGGCAGCTGCCTGGCTCACTGGACTGGACACCGCAGCGGCACCGTGCCGTGCCGTGTGCGGCCCTCCTCACCAACCGCGCCCCCTGCCCCTCTGACCCCTGCCACCCTCCTTGACCCCTGCTCTCTGTCCTGCAGGTCTACGCCTTCTGCAATGCCGACGACATCTCGTGGGGCACCAAGAACCTGGACACCAAGCACGCCGACCACGACGCCAAAAAGATGGCCTCCAAGGCGCTGGCATACCAGGTGGGCGCCCAGCCAACTGCCGCCAGTCAACGGATGGGGAGCAGTTGGGCCAGCAACTTTGCATTGTGCGGGTGTGGCTGACTAGAGGGTTGTGGCTGGCTGGCTGCGGCCCCTGGCTGCGGTCTGCGCCCCTCCCAGCCTGGGTAGCAATGCGCTCCTGACTCACGCCCCTTCCTCCCTGCCCCTGCCCGCAGGTCCGCCCCAGCAAGACGTCCAAGGCCTTCTGGGAGGCGATGAGCAAGGTGCAGAACCACCTGACGGACACCAAGACGATCATCGCCTATAACCAGAAGAAGGAGCAGAAGATGCGGGTGAGTGTGGTGAACGTGGGGCCGTGAACACGGGGCGCCTGTTGCTGATGCCAGGGGGGTGATGAGGAGCAGGCCTGCGCCGCCACCTGGCTGCCAGCCGCCTAAGTTGCCTTCGTCCTGCCAACCTGGTGCCAGGCCCCACTTGCACCCATGGCTGCCTGCGCCGCGTGCTCCGCTCACTTGCCCTGCCCTGCCCTGCCCTGCCCCCCGCCCTCACCTGCCTCCCCCACCTGCCCCCCACCCGCCCCTCCCTCCCCGCCCTGCCAGGCGTTCTCCTCCTACCTGCTCATTGCCTGGGTCAGCACCAACGTCATCTTTGTTGCCGCCGCCA
This sequence comes from Micractinium sp. NFX-FRZ, assembly GCA_029339195.1. NCBI lineage: Eukaryota > Viridiplantae > Chlorophyta > Trebouxiophyceae > Chlorellales > Chlorellaceae > Micractinium > Micractinium sp. NFX-FRZ. The sequence continues at coordinate 93,457 of JAPTJF010000075.1, read as the reverse complement.
CCATCTTCTCCAACTACACCTGGGAGACGTGCGCGATGACGGAGAGCGAGATGGCGGTGAACGCGATCAAGAGCCAGGCGGTGGAGGGGGACAAGGCGCTGGTCATGGCCGACCTCATCCAGGTGAGACTGGGAGGGCAAGAGAGGGGATGTGCTTTCGGTTGTTTGGGGAGACTGTGGTGGCGCATGGGGATACACGGGTGGGTGTGGTGTGTTGGTGGGCAGCTGCCTGGAGCGTTGCTGCCGGCGGTGGGTCCCGACGTGCACAGCTCTGAACTCACCCGACTGGGCTTGTCCACCTTCCTTTCCCGGGGCCCCCCTGCAGACCGCGGTGACCATCCTGCAGCGCGGCGAGGCGCTCTACCCCTTCCACGGCCTGCAGGGCTTCCCCGAGAACTACCCCATGCTGGTCACCGGCGACGCGCAGGTGTGTTGGGATTGCGCAGCATGGAGTGAGGAGCGGGGAAGCCTGGGGCAGCCTGGGGAAGCCCAGGTCAAGGCAGGGGTTTCAGGGGCTTTGGATATGGCTAAGCATGCAGGCCACCACCACTCCTGTTGAAGTGTGCCAACCTGTGCTCCGCCCTACGCCCCCTTGCCCCTCTGCAGTCCAACTGCGCGCGCGGCTCCTCGTGCACCGTGTATGCCAACGCCACCGAGCTGTTCAACAACATCGACCAGTCCATGCCCAAGTTCTCCGACTGGCTGCACCAGTCCATGGGCATCAACTCGTCAGCCACCCTGGAGGTGAGGGGCGGGCGGGCGTGGTGCAGCAATGGAGCCAGCGGGTGAACGTGCAGGCAGGCAGGCAGGCAGGGACGCATGTAGTGGCATGGAGCGGGGTTATGGAGCGCGCGCCTTCCTGCCCTGCCAGCTTGTGCCCAGCTCATGCTTCCCAGCTGCGCCCTGTGCCGACCACCCCCCGCCCTGTGCCCCCCACCGTGCTGCCGACCTGACGGAACGCGCCTGCGCCCTGCCGCCGCCGCTCGCTCCCTGCCGCCGTTGCCGCCTCCACCTGCCGTCCAGGCAATCCAGACAGCAGCAGCAATGGCCTGGAGCTGCTCGCCTTAACTATGATTGTGCCCAGCTCATGCTTCCCAGCTGCGCCCTGTGCCAACCACCCCCCGCCCTGTGCCCCCCCGCCCCATTGCGCAGGAGTTTGACCGCCTGTGGCTGCCCATGCCCAGCAACACCACCAACGGCTACGACGCGCACGTCGTGTGCACCATGCACTACGGCTACACCTACTTCCTGCAGATCATGTTCATCCTGCTGTGCATCATCATCATCTTCCAGGTGGGGGCAGGGGGGCGTGTGAGGGGGGGGAACGGCTGGCTGAAATTGTTTCGAGAGGAGTGGGGGGCTGGGAGCTGCGGCATGGTGGAGAGGGCCAACTTTGTCAACCTTTGCCCCGGCTCTGCGTGCTTGGAACCTCCGCGTGCGTGCGGACTTGCACCCACCTGGTCCTCACCCTCTCCCGCCCTGCTCCCTCCCCCGGCGCCTGCCTCGCCACCGCAGGTGGGCGGCTCCATCCTGTTCATCGTGTGCCACTGGATCCGCCGCTTCACGGGGCGCGACCGCGAGAAGAAGGGCGCCGGCCTGCAGCGCACGCCCAGCGGCAACAACGTGGCGGCGGCTGCGGGCGCCCAGGGGCTGGGGTCTGTCAAGAGCTTCTACTCCAGCGACCCCACGGGCAGCGAGGTGGAGATTGCCATCCAGCCGGGGTCGGCGCGCGGCTACGTGGCGGGGCAGATGCACGTGGGCGGCCTGCCGCAGTCGGGTGAGAGCGCAGGCAGGAGGGGTCGACTGCAAGGGGCGAGGGGGCAGGCAAGCGGCAGGGGGTATGCAGTCACGGGGTTAAGCAAGATAGGCGGAGGAGGGTGGCTGAATGGCATCAGGCAACTGGGGAGGTGGTATCTTGGTGGCTTGGCTTGCGCCCTGCCAAACTCTGGAGCCTCTCCGCTCACCCCTTGCCCCTTCCTTCCACACTCGCAGAGCACATGTCGGACGAGAGCTACACGCCACGCAGCGACGCCAGCCCCTCGCCTGTGCGGCGGCGGGTGCGGCCGGAGGGCCCCTTTGACCAGCCACAGTAGGCGTGGCGCTTGATGCCGCCCCTGCTGGGCTGCTGGCACGCCTTGAGGCACCGCGCCTGCTGCCGGTCGCCAGTCCTGGTGGCTGGCCAGCCCTTGGGTCCCGCTCGCTGCAGGCCCCCGGCACCCCGGCGCTAGCAATAAGACCTGCAGCGCAGCTTTCCCACGCATTGGCAGGCTTCTTCTTTGCTGAACTACCCCTTTGGGCCCTCCCCCGTCCTCTGCTTCTCTTTCATGCCAGCAAACGCTTCTCCCCTGTTTGTGCCGCCTCAGCGCCGACAGACGCCTGCGGCGTGCCTCCCTCTCTCGCAGCTGCAATTGCCGCCTTTGACCTGACTTAATCTCTTTCGTGCGAGCGTCCGGGTTGCTGCCCCATCCGCCGCCGCCCTCAACGCCACCTCTCTGACATGACCTGCCTGGCAGCCTGCCTGCTTTCCTCCCTGCCCAACTGTTCGAATTTTAAGCCCCTCAATCCTGCTTCACACGACATTGTGACCACCAGTGGAAAGGCTGTCTGGGAGGCCTGGGACGATTGTGCGGCGTGTCTGGCTGCAGCGGCACCCGGCAGCGAGCCAACCCACTTGTGCTGTTTCAACCGTTGGTTGCTTCGTCTGGCTTGCGAGGGAAGTGGGGATGTGTTGCAGTCACTGCACCAGCTAACAGCCCTTTTACACCACAAGATTTCAAGTGAGAACAAGACTGACAACATCTATTTCTGCGGCGGCCACCGCCCTGTGCTGCCGCCCCCTGCTGTGGGCGCTGTGCCAGCATGCGCGTCGCATCGTCTCTGCCGCAGTCCGCAGCCGCTGCCGCAGACAATCATTGCATCCTCTTGCTCAATTGTTCGCTTGCCGCCGCCCAACCTGTCGGCAGCGCCATCGCAGAGCCGGACCTGTCTAGCTCGAGGTGCGGGTCACTTGAGGCTCTTTGAGAGACTCGACTTAGGTTCGAAGAGCGTGGGGAACCTCGTTAGTGATGCGCGTTCAATCGCACAGGCCGCCGCTGCAAGTCAACCCGCCGCTGTCAGGGCGCTGTCCATTCACCTTCTGTCGGCGCCGACGGGCACGCCTGCTGCTGACTCTGCCCTCACACATTTCCGCATCCGCACGCCCCCACAAATTGCGCCCAAATTCGGCTCAGGCATCAGATCTACCTCTGAAAATGCAAGCCTACCGCCGCAAGGTCGTGCAAGCGGCACGGCGCAGGGAGGCCCAGGCTTCCAACCGCAGACCGGAGCGGAGCAGGGTGCAGGCCAGCAGCATCACCCTCCTGGTGCAGTGCCTGCTGCAAAGCCCCAGCGAGGTCCAGCAGGCGATAGCGGCCAGGACGCTGCAGGGCCTCTCGGGGGCAGGCTGTGAGCTGTGCGACGCCATTGCCGCAGCAGGGGCCATCCCGTGCCTGGTGCGCTGCCTGGAGCGGGGCAGCGACGAGGGTTTGATCACGGCAGCAGCGGCCACGCTGGGTAACCTGACGCGCGGCAGTCAGGAGCGGCGGGCAGCCATTGCCTCTGCTGGCGGCATCCCAATGCTGGCATGGTGCCTGGCGCATGGGGCAAACGAGGAGGTGCAGACGGCAGCAGCGCAAGCGCTAGGCAGCCTTGCAGACAGCAGCGAGGAGCGCAGCGCGGCTGTGGCAGAGGCAGGCGCACTTCCCGCCCTGGTGCGGTGCCTCGGCCGGGGCGGCAGCGCGGCGCTGGTCAGGGCGGCAGCAAGCGCGCTGCGTGAGCTGTCCTATGTCAGCGGTGACCACAGCGCGGCCATCATAGCATGCGATGGCATACCTGCCCTGGTGCACTGCCTGGGCGGGGGCAGCAGCGACGAGGTCGCCACGCCAGCGGCCGCGGCGCTGTACAACCTAGCGCACGACTGCCCCGACAGCAGGGCAGCCATGGCGGCAGCTGGCGCCGTCCCCTTGCTGGTGCGCCACCTCAGCAGCAGCAGCAGCAGCGCTTCGAGGGCCGAGGCGGCTTCAGCACTGGGCTTGATTGCTGGAGGTGACCTGCGTGATGGGTCAACCGATGGCGCGGCAGTCATCCAAGCCCTCATCCAGTGCATCAACAGCGGCAGCAGCAGCGAGGAGGTGCAAGAGCAAGCAGTGGTGGCGCTGCACACCCTCGCCACCCCTGGCGAGTGCGCTGCCATCGAAGCTGCCGGCGGCATCCAAGCGCTGCTGCAGCTGCAGCGCCGCAGCGCCAGCAGGGCGGTGCGAGAGGCCGCTGCGGCGGCTTTCCACCACCTGTGCCAAGCTGGGGTTCTCCGCATCCAGCAGGCGGCGGCAGCTGATGGCAGCACAGAGGGGGAAGGCGCCGCGCCCCTGCATGCAGCCGGCAGCGCAGAGCCCCAACTGGCGGCAGATGGGCCAGTGGAGGCGGCGGGCGCAGCTGCAGCAGCGGCGGCTGCAGCAATTGCCGCCGCACCTGCTGCGGCTGCTGCGGTCAGGGTGTGTGCGGCGGCGGGGTGCGGTGGCAGCGAGCACCTGCGCCGGTGCAGCGGGTGAGCGGGGAGGCTGGCGGGCACCTGCTGCTTGCCGTGACGGGCAGTTGCATTGCTTCGAAGAGCTGTGCTGCTGCCGACAATCTCGTAACCACCCGCCTGAACTGCACCCATGGTCCCCGCCTGGGCTGCCCCCCTGCCTGCAGGTGCCGGGCGGTGCGGTACTGCGGCGAGGCGTGCAGGGACGCCCACTGGAAGGCGCACAAGCCTGAGTGCCGGCGCCTGCAGGCCGCAGCCGCAGCAGAGGCCGCCCCACAGCCGGCGTGATCCTTCTGGTCCATAACAGGAAGCGGTCTTACTAGGGCGCTTGCCTAGTAGAGGGCGCTTGTCTAGTAGAGGGCGCTTGCCGGGGGGTGCAATGGGTCGACCCCTGCATGCGCTGCCAGCCAGCACATGTGTGCCCGCTGGCCTTCCTGCCCGTGGAAGCGCAGCCCGTAGCTGTGCGCTGCTTGGTTTTCGTCCTCCGTTGGAAGGCGATGTAATGTTATGCAGTGGGTCAAATATATGTGTTTAGCTGCCAGGCAGCTGCAGGTGCACCCATCTCAGCAGCAGGTGTGCCGTCTACCACGGTGGCAGGCAGAGTGCTTCGGTAGCAAGGCGGTGGCACTGTTAGCTGATCATCAGGTGCATGTGGGTGCCGGGATGGATGTCAACAATACCTGCCCATACGTGTGTGTGCCGGCATACCAACACAGTCGCCAGGGCAAAGGACCCGCCCCGCCGCTGCTGCCTGCGCTGCGCCAGAGCGGCGGCATTCCCCACTCCCCTTGGGCGCGGTTTCTCCCGCCACATCAGCGTGCCCACGCAATCAGTCGCTATCCAGGGTGCTCAGGCACGGGGTGTAGCGCTCATTCGGCGTCCCCACACCGCTGGTAGACTTCGGACGTCCGGGGGTGAGCGCATGGGGGCTCTTGCTCTTGTAAGGGCGTTGTGCTGAGCTGCGCTGCACGTTAGCATGGGCCGCCGGGCCCCCAGCCGACCTTGCCACCCTGCCCAACCCGCCCGCCAACGCTGCCCGCCCTGGCACCCCACATGCCCCGCCCTGGCCGCTTGGCCCACCTCCTTGCCCCCACCTCTGATGCCGCCGCCTCTCATGGCGCTTAATTTACAGGTTCAACAGCCGCCGAGCCCAGGCCGGGGTTGCCCCCTGTGGGCAGTGCACAAGCAGCGGCATGTCAGCATCACCGCGCAGCATCCCAGTGCTGGTGCGGCGCCTGCGCCAGGGGCGCAGCCAAACCGAGCGGGAGGTTGCGGCGCGGCTGTTGTGCACCATCGCGGATGGGAGTGAGGATGCGAGAGCAGCCATTGCTGCCGCGGGCGCCGCGCCACCCTTGGTGCGGTGCCTCAGCGGCGCAAGCAATGCGGAGGGGCAGATGAGCGCGTGCGCAGCGCTGCGCAAGCTCGCCAGCGGCAGCCCCCAGGGGCAGGCGGCCATCGTGGAGGCGGGGGCCATCCCCATTTTGGTGCACCTGGTCGGCAACGGCGCCAGCTCGGGCGTGCAGGCCGAAGCATGCAAGTGTCTTGCCTGCATTGCACAGAGCAGCCCCAGCGTGGCGGCAGGCATTGCTGCCGCCGGCGCCATCCCAGCCCTGGTGCTGAGGCTGAACAGCGGCTCTGAGGCGGTGCAGTGCTCTGCAGCTTCAGCACTGCGCGCCTTAGCACGTGACGGCCCCGACATCAGGGGTGCTGTGGCAGCCGCCGGCGCCATCCCAGCCCTGGCCCGGTGCCTCAGCCGCGGCAGCGCCGAAGCGGTGCAGTCAGGGGCAGCACTGGCGCTTTGGAACGTAGCCAACGGCAGCCACGACAACAAGGCGGCCATCGCAGCAACTGGTGCCATCCCTGTGCTGTTGGGTCTGTTGTGCAGCAGTGGCAGCGAGTTAGTGCAGGAGTGCGTGGCCGGGCTTCTGTGGATGCTGACGTTTGACAGCCCTGGGAGCAGCTCGGCCGTTGCAGAGGCAGGGGGGGTGAGCGCCCTGTTGCAGTGCCTTGAGAGCAGCCGCAGCGAGGATGTGCAGGATCGCGTGGCCGAGGCGCTGTGCAGCCTCTCCAGCTGCAACCCAGAAAACAGCCGCGCTATCGCGGCGGGAGGCGGCATTGCCTCTCTGCTGCGGTGCCTGCGACACAGCAAGAGCGAAGATGTGCACAAAGGTGCTGCTGAGGTGCTGCACAACCTTGCTAGTGGCAGCCCCGAGCGCAGTGCCGCCATTGCGGCAGCAGGCGGCATCCCTGCCCTGGCCCTGCACCTTGACAGCGCCAGTGACGCGGTGCGGGCGTCAGCACTTGCGGCGCTGTGCAGGGTTGCCGTTGACAGCGAGGCTGCCAGCGTGGCAGCAGCCGCCATCCCAGCCCTGATCCAGTGCCTCGGCAGCAGCAGTGAGACTGTGCAGGAGCAAGCAGCTTGCGCGCTGGGCACTATTGTTCGAAGCAGCCCGAGCACCAGCGGAGCTGCCGTAGTCGCTGCCGGCGGCCATCAGCTGCTTCTGCGTTTGGGCCAAGGCAGCCCAAGCAAGCGTGTCAGGGACGCAGCAGCTGCGGCCGCCGCCAGCCTGACCGAATCTGGTCTGGTGCCAGAGCAGCTGTCGTCGGCATTGCAGCAGGAGGCGCCAGCAGCAGCCGACGACAGCGCAGCAGCAGCAGCCGACGACAGCGCAGCAGCAGCAGCAGCAGCCGACAGCGAGGTGCAGCCTGATCTAGCAGAGGCGGCAGCCGAGTCGAGAGGTGCAGACGTAGAGGCGGCAGCGCCGGCACATGCCGCCCCAGCAGCGCCCCCTGCTCGCATCCCCAGGGTGTGTGCAGCTGAGGGCTGCGGCAACACCCAGCACCTGCGCCGCTGCGCTGGGTGAGCGGTCTACATGGGCTGGCGCGACCAGTGGGGTTGCGCAGAACCAGGAGGGAGACGTGATAAGAGGCATGGAGGGCTGAGTTGGCCATGGCAAGAAATGAGCTGCATGCATGCATGGATTCAACGATACATCCTGTCCTACACCCCTGCTGGCCCCAACACATCTATCTGCTTGGCCCGCTCTCTTGGCCCACCCGCAGGTGCCTGAGCGTGCGATACTGCAGCATGGAGTGTTGCCGTGCGCACTGGAAGGCTGGACACAAGGCCGAGTGCCTCCGCAGGCAGGCTGCCGCCTCAGCCACCGCGTCGCAGCCTTCCTCCTCGTGACAGCTTTGAACCTGGCCTGCATGGTGTATGAAGCACCTACGTCTCTGTGGCAGGCGACTGGGCGTCCTGCCGGGCCATGCTGCCGCCACCAGAGAGCCAGCACCTGTGCCCAGCTGGAGCCGCCGGCAGCGGGCTGCCTGCCAGCATGCGACCCCAGCCAGTGTCTGCATGTGTTGTTCCTGCTCTCTCACATTCATCTCTTCTCTTTTTTTTTCACACGTCTTACAGCAACGCAGTATGTGCCCGCTGCTGCCAGAGGCACCTGGCACCTTCGGCAGATGAGAAAGGAGGCGGCAGCTGCAAACGTGTTGAAGAGGCCTGGGGCCTGGGGGCTGACTGGTGCAAGGTGCCAGTGGCATGCGGGAGCTGCAGGCAGCGCAAAGGATAGTGACCGTGCTCAGTCCAGCGGAGCCCAGGCATGCTACCCAGCCTGCGCCGCCTGCAGCGGGCTGCCTGCCAGCATGTGGCCCCACTCCGGTGCCTGGGGGTCCAGCGCCAGCAGCACATACACCCAGTGGGCCACAAGGTCGCTCTCGCCACGCCGTTGGTGCGCCTGCCCGGGGGTGGGCGTGGGGGGCGGGGCAGGGCACGAATGAAATCAGGGAGAAGGGTACCAAAGGGCAGCACCAGGCATATGCAGGACATGGAGGGGTGCTGCTGCGTGCCTGGAGGGCAGGGGAAGATGCCACCAGAAGAGGCTGCTTATTGTGTGCCTGGCCCGCTGCCTGCCTGCTCAGCCACCTGCCTGCTTGCCTGCCTGCCTGCCCTGCTTGCTTGCCTGCCCTGCCTGCCCTGCTTGCTTGCCTGCCCTGCCTGCCTGCCCGCCCGCCCTGCCCAGCCAGCATCCCAACCCCTGCCTGCCTCTGCGCACCTGAATGATGGTTCGGACCATGTGCTGCCACGTCACCAGCGGGGCATACAGCTGCCAGTCCACGCCCTGCAGGTCACAGGCCACATTACAGGAAAGCAGCCGGGCTGGTCAGGTGGGGCCGCGCAGGGCAGCCGGCGGGCCGGGGCCCCGCGGGGGCAAGATGGAGAGGCAAATGTGATGGGGACCACGAGGTAGTGTGGCTGGCTGGCCGGGCAGGGCAGACGGCGGGCTCGGGCAGTTGTGACGTTGTGAAGTTGTGCGCGTGCTCTGCCACTGTCCTCCGCTCTGTGCCCTCCTGCTGCTCCCCGTGTCGTGTGCCTTCATTTGCCCCTGCCTCCCACCACTGCACGCCCCCCTGCTGCCCCCCAGCCTCACCAGCTGCAGTTCAGGGAAGTCGCGCTGCGCCGCCGCCGCATCCAGCACCCTGCCGTTGCGGGCATCCATGACATGCGTCCACCGCTGCTGTGGTTGCCGCTGCCCCTGTGCTGGCCCACCGGCTGCCGATGCAGTACTGCCAGCAGGGCCGCCCTCCCCGCCCAACAGCAGCACCCAGTGCCCCGCCGCCGGCGCCGCCGCGCCCGCCCTGCCCGCATAGCGCTGCGCCACATCTGGCCGGAGCTGCTCCAACGGGAGGCCCTGGGCAGCAGCCGCTCCCGCCGGGCCCTCAAGCACTGCCGCTGCCAGGTCCTCTCCCGATTCAGCCGGCACCGGCAGCAGGGGCAGGCCCAGGCGGCGGGCCACCCCGGCCGCCAGCACCGCCAGCGTGACGGGCGCCAGCTTGCGCCGCTGCAGGCGGGGCGGCAGCAGCAGCGGGGACAGCCCCTCGTAGACCCACTCAAAGGGCTCAAACTTGAAGCGCTGCTGCCGGTACAGCACCTCGCCCAGTGCCGCCACCTGCTGCACCCGCCGCTCGGTCCCGCCAGCGCCGCCGTCTGAGCTACTGCTGCTGCTGCCGCCGCTGCTGTCTGTGCCGCTGCTGCCGCTGCTGCTGCCGGCGGCAGGGAAGAGGGCAGGGTGCTGCTGCCGAACCGCCTCTGCCAGCTCATCTAGCGAGAGTGCTGCCGGCTCCTGGCTGTCTCCACTGCTGCTGCTGCTACTGCTGCTGCTTTCTAGCTCGGCCTCCAGAAAGAAGAGGGGGTCTGCCAGCTCTTGTGCCTGCCGACTGAGCAGGGCCAGCCCCTCCTCAGCCGCCGCCGCCGCTGCAAAGGGCAGACGGGGAGGCCAGGCGACGGCACCGCCAGAGCTGCTTCCGCCGCCGCTGGTGCTGGTGCTGGTGCTGGTGCTGCTGCTGCTTGTTGACTGCTGCTGCCGGCTCCCTCCAAAGCGCTCGACCAGGGTTGCCCACTCGGCCAGTGCCTGGGGCAACAGGCCGGGCGGGGGTGAGTGGAGGAGAAGTAGAGTTGGGCAGAGGGGGAGAGCCGAAGGTGCAACTGCTGCTTCATCATCATGTGCCTCAGGCCAGGCACAGCATGACACAGCACAGCGTGGCAAGCCAGCAAAACTGCACCCGGCGGACTGCTGATAAAAAACTTCATGGCCCTTCATGCCGGCGACATTGGATGGCAAGTGCCACCAAGGCGGGGAGCAGGCCAGAGCTGGCTCGGCAGCGGGGGGACCTGCCCCTGTCCCTGCCCTGCCCCTCCCACAGCAGCACTGCGTGCCGCCCACCTCGCGTGTGTGCTCCTCCGCCTGCTTCAGGGTGTCCAGCTGGCTTTGCAGCGTGCTCAGCAGCCGCGCGCCCTCTGCAGGCAGGGGCCAGCGGCGGGGGGAGGCGGCTGGTGCATGGTGGCGCGATGGGCACAAGTGGCGGACGGTTCCAAGGCCTGCAAGTGTGCGTTTGAATCGCGAGCATCCCTTCAACCAACACCAACAAACGGCAAGCTTCCCCTACATGTGCAACCCCCCATCCCCAACCCCCGCCTGCTCACCCGCCAGCCCCACGCCCGGCCGCGGCGTCTCCACCGCCGCCCGCAGCGTTTGGTGCCAGTTTAGGTTGTGGCACACCAGCTCGCTGCCTGCCACGCCGATCAGGGGGATTCGCTCCCTCTGGAAGCGCCGGCCTAGGCGCAGCAGCGCGGCGTACAGCCGCTGGTCGGGCCGTGGCATAGCGGAGAGTTGGCAGCAAGTCAACGAGGCGTAGCGGAGCGCCCCTGTGGGCACCTCAATCGCAATCTAATGCATCAAAGAGCTTAATTTGACCGCTAGAGCCCTGCAGCACGCACCTTGGTTTGCCTGCTGGCCTGGGTCCGGCCAGCTCAGCGCCTCGTTGTGGGGGCGGCCCATACCGCTCAGCGAGCGCCAGCATCGCCCTCTTTCAAAGCCTGGCAGCCCTCCGGAGCGTGTTGTGCAGCCAGCAGCAAGCATGGCTGACCAGGTGCGTGGGGCGCATCGCGGGCGGCGCTGGGGGTGCTTGGCGCCGGGCTCTGCTCACCCAATTATTCATCTTCCCATTCGCAGACCGAGAGGGCCTTCCAGCGCCAGCTGGCTGTGCAGCGCGGGTGAGCACATGCAGCGGGCAGCAGCTGCAGGGGCAGCGGCTGGCCTGGACGCCGGGCTGGTGTGTCTGTGCAGCATATGCCGCTCCGTCTGGAGCCATGCGGGCCGGCTCCTCGACCGCCGCCCCGACGTGGCAGCCTGGCAGCATGCCGCTTCCAGCCTGCGCTCGTGCGTGCACAGCATGATTAGGGGGCGGCTTGGAGCCGGTGCAGGCCGCCAGGGTGCTGATGTTGCCGCTCCCGCCCCGCCGCCGCTGCCCCGCCCGCCCGCCCGCCGCCTGCAGCTACAACAAGACCGCGAAGAAGATTGTCGGCAAGGGCGGCCAGCGGTGGTACAAGAATGTGGGCCTGGGCTTCCGCACCCCCAAGGAGGCCATTGAGGGTGAGGGGGCGACTTCACCTAAAAGGGCAGGCTGCAGTAACGGAGAGGGCAGCAGTGGGGGGCGGATGAGACGGGCACTCAGCAGCAGCAGCTTGCACATGTGCTATCAGCTGTTAGTGCAACCGCAGCGAGGCGTGTTGCAGCAGCAAAGCAGCCGTGGCACCTGATGTGGCAGCCTGGATGAACGGCCCGCGTGTGCGGTTGTGCTCGTCGCAGCGTAGCCGTCCAGGCAGCAAGGCGGCGCGTGTGGCGGGGGCAGCGGACGATGCCTCTATGCCAGCAGGAGCGCTGCAGCGGCGGCAGCTGTGGCATGAGGGTGGCAGTGCAGCGCACGACGCAGGGCCATGCATAAGATGCAGGCGACGCAGGCGGCGGCAACAGCCGCTCTCGGCATGGGGGCAGCTGCACGTTGGGCCGGGCATGCTGATGTGCAATTGTGTGCCAGCCCCAGAGCAGCCAGGCCCAGAGCAGAGGCGGTGCAGCTGAATTACAGAACAGCAGCCACAGCAGCTGGAGCTGCGGACAGGACGGCGGCGGCAGTGCAGAGCACGTTTTGAAAACCTCTTCCGCACCGCTCCTCTGGTCTCTGCCCGCCCTCCCCCCTCTTCCCCTCCCCAGCTGCTGAGCCCTGTTGTGCCCACCCTGCCACCCGCAGGCAACTACATTGACCACAAGTGCCCCTTCACCGGCAACGTCGCCATCCGCGGCCGCATCCTGTCCGGCAAGGTGGGCACCGCGCGCGAGGGGGAGGCGGGAGCAGCGGGGGTGCCGCAGCGTTTGGGCGCCGGCCTCCGTTGCTTGGGGCGCCGCGTGCTGCCACGCACGTCCTCCGCCGTTGCTGCTGTGCCTCCTGCTGTCGCTGCGCCACATGCGCCTGCCTGTACTGACCAGCCACCTGGCAGTTAGCGCGGACGGTGTGGCATGCGGCCTGCGGCGGCGGCTGCTCAGCTGGATGGCAGCAGGCAGTGACAGCAGGCGCATGGCACATGGTGCTGGCACAGGGCGTGGATTCGGAGCAGGCAGCTGTGGCAGGCCAGCGCAAGCAGCAGGCGCGCACGGCCTGCGAAGCGTGCGTCAGCGCTTGGGGTGCGAGCCTGGCGGGTGGTACAGCAGTGCAGCGCAGCGCCCGCACCACGCAGCGGATGTGCTTCTGGCTGCCAGAGCTGCTTGCCAGGCCAGCTGGCTGGCTGGTTGAACGAGGCAGCAGGTGTTGCACTGCCGCTGCCTCGGAAGAGTGAAGAGTGGAGCTTGGTTTCCGGGCAGCGAAGCGGTGACAGCTGGCAGATCAGCTCGCCGGCCTGGGTACCTCGGGTGGTGGCCAGCAGAAGCCGGGCTGCGCCAGCTGGCAGCAGCTGGCAGCCAGCCAGCCAGCCGCTAAGCAGGGCAGCAGCCAGCCAGCCAGGCAGCCAGCCGCCAAGCAGGGCGGCAGCCAGCACGGCGCCAGGCGCACTGCTGCGCCGCTCTCCGCACCGCTGCACTGCTGTCTGCCCGCCCATCCCGCTCGCTGCCCCCGCTTTCCCTCCTCTTCCACACCACCTTTCACCCCCTGTGGCTACCCATCTTCGCCTCCTCCTCCCCACCACCCTTTTCCAAGCCCACCCGCTCATCTTCCCCTTGCCCTCCCATCCCCTTGTCCTCTCTTCTCCCGGCCGCAGGTGAAGAGCACCAAGATGAACCGCACGATTGTGGTGCGCCGCGACTACCTGCACTTCATCAAGAAGTACCAGCGGTACGAGAAGCGCCACACCAACATCTCCGCCCACATCTCCCCCTGCTTCCGCTGCCACGAGGGCGACACCGTCACCATCGGCCAGTGCAGGTGGGGCGGGGTTGATGATGGTGTGCGATGTTGGTGTGGTTTTGGAGGGGAGGGGAGGCGTGCGGCTTCGGTGCTGTGGCATGTGGGGGTGGACGCGCCACCAGAGGGAGAGGCCAGTGCAGGTGGGGGGTGAGGAAGCAGAGCGTGGGCGTGCGTGTGGGGCTGTGTGGGGCTTTGGGCGCAGGGTGGGGGCCACAGGAGCAGGCCAGCTTGCAGGTGGGCAGCGCCGCACACATGAGGCATGCCCTGCCTGGCATCCAGTTGCCCAATCCTGAACCCTGGTGTGTGTGTGTGTTTGCCCCTGCAAACCTTGTCATGACGCCCCCTCTGCAAACCTTGTGATGACGCCCTCTCGTGCAGGCCGCTGTCCAAGACTGTGCGCTTCAACGTGCTGCGCGTGGTCCCCGCGGGCTCCGGCGCCAAGAAGGGCTTCGGCGCCTTCTAAGCTGCCTGCTAGCCCACGGGCAGCAGCAGCAGCAGCAGCAGCAGATGTAGCAGCAGGCGGCAGCAGCGCTCCCGCACTGCAGTGGGGAAAGCTGCCCGCCCGCCCGCGCCGCGGCAGCAGGGCAGCAGCGGGCGGCAGCGGTGCCGCGCCGGATCGTTTGAATGGCGCGCGGCGGCCTTGGCCGGCGTGGCGCGCCTGCATGTAAAACCTTGAAACCCGGATGTGTGCACACCGCAGCGCGCCGCCTGGCATGGCTTGGGTGCGGCCATGGAAAGCAATAGGGAAGGGAGCATCCCAAGAGGCCTGGCTGTTTGTCGAGCAGTCTTAGGGCCTGAGTTTGTTTTGGGGCCGCAGCAGCTTGAGTGGAGTCAGTCGACCGTGCTTCTTGTCTGCCTTTGCTGTGTGTGGAGGCTTGCAATTCGCCTGCGTCTGCGTTTGGGGCAAGGGTGTGTACCCCGGACAGACACTCCGCCCGACCTGGGCTGCCGGCCCAAGCGGGGCTGTGCTGCAGGTGCCAGCAGCACACTCACATTCTGGCGCCAGATCGTGCAAGCACCCTGGGTCTCCCTGCTTCTTGTCTGCTGTTGGTGTTACCAGCGCTGGGGTGCTGAGGCAGGACCTGGGCATAAACAGGGTGCGCGGGGCGGGCGGCGCACCTCGTTCAGCGACAGTGTGCTGCCGCCCTACCCGCCCTGCGGTGCCGTCTTGTTGGTGTATGCAGTGCTTCAGGTGGCGCCTCCCTTCCCGTGCTTGCTGCATTATGACCCAAGGCGCGGCGTGCAAACGGCTGGGCGGCTGGTTGTGGACGGAGGTTTCTAGAGCTTAGACCTCGTCAGGGAGCGGCGGCGCCCAGGGCGGGCGGGGCACCCGGTGGCAGGGTCAGGCGGCCCACGGCGGGAGCGGCGGCGGGAGGAGGGCGGGTGGCAGGCGGGCTGCCCCCTCGCTGAGCACAACCAGCAGCCTGTTTTGCAGGTCTGGGAGGAGCAGCTGACCGTCCGAGGTGCGTGCAAGGATTACTTGATCCATGCAAGGGCAGTCCTGCGGGGCAGTTGTGCGAGCTCAGGCCCCTCCTCCTGTCTTGTTTCGTCGCCCAAGCCATCCACACCTCGCTTAGAGTGACCCTTCAACTCCCTAACCCCTCGCCGAGCCCGCGTCCTGAGACGCGGACTTGGGAGGCTCGTGACGAGGCTGGCACCTTCTCAGCGCCTCCCCCGTTGCTCGTTGCTCCTGTGCCCCGTTCCCCTGAAGCGCACAAACACACTATGAGCAACACGCAACCTGCCGGGGGGCTCCCGCCGGCTGGCGGCCCCTTGGGGGCGCAGGGGGCACAAGGGCCGCACCTGCAGCCCTTCAGCCCGCCACCTGCCGCAAACCTGCTGGATACGCCGCAGAGCATGGTGCGGCGGCCGCCCGGGTCGGGGGCGGCAACCCCGCCTGCCAGCTTCCCGCCGGCGCGCGGCCAGAGTGCGGTCCAAGGAGCGGCAAGCCGCGGCCCGCCTCTCTTTACCCTGCTCTCCCTTTGCTACCCTTCCCTCCCTCCCTGGTGCAGAAGCCCCTACCCTCTCCAGACCAAGCCCTGCTGCAGTTCCGCCCACTGGCGCCCTTGTTCCCGGGCAGCCGCCCCTGGCGTACCGCAGGCGGACCAGCGGCCGCGCAAGGCGGTGCAGGCACGTCGGCGGCGTCCGGCCCCGCCTCCCCGTCCCTCTTCCTCGCCCACCTGCAGAGCCAGCTGCACAAAGAGTCTCCCAGCGCCAGCGCTAGCCCATGGTCGCCGGCAGCAGGGGTGCTGCAGTGGCGGCAGGTGCCTGCAACGCCAGGCGGGCAGCAGGCAGCCGCGCCAGCCGCCGTGGCCGCCGACGCAGGCCGGCAGGCTGCCGCTTCCTTGGAGCCCATCTTGCAGGCCCTCCACCTGCTCAGCAGCCAAAACAGGCAGCAGCAGCAGCAGCAGCAGCAGCAGCAGCAGCAGCAGGAGCAAAAGCAGTCCACAACCCCGCCGTCACAGCCGGCGGCGTCGGCCGTGCCAGCAGTGCTGCCGCCGCCGCAGGCGCAGCAGCCCGAGCAGCAGAGCGCCCCCATGCCGCTGCTGGTTGTGCCGGCAGCACCCATTTCGCTGTTGTCGCCAGCGCCACGGCTGTCTCAGCCCCCGCCGCTGCCCTCAGCAGGGGCACCGCCCGCACCGCAGCCGGCGGAGCGCCACACGCCTGCCGAGGAGCGCCAACAGCAGCCTGACAGCCGTGCGCCGCCAGCGCCAGAGTCCGCACCGGCAGTAGCCGCGCAGCCAGAGCAGCAGCAGCAGGCGCAGGCAGAGCAGGCGGCCCAGGCCAAGCCTGCCGGCAAGGGCGGCAGGAACCGGGGGCGAGGTGCAGCCGCCACCCGCAGCAGCACCCGCAGCGCCAGCAAAGCAGGCGCGACCCAGCGCCGCGGCAGGAGCCGAACCAAGAAGGACACTGGAGCTGGCAGTGCTGCGGTTGCCGCCGCTGCGCCCCCAGCCAGCAGCGGCGCAGGCTGGGCTGCCCCGCTGGGTGTGGCCACCGTCACCACCGGATCTCTGGGCCAGCATGGCAGCGGCAGCCTGCCCAGCCCGCGCAGCAGCCCACGCGGCCTGGCGCCCACCCCTTTTGCCGCCACCGGCGGCGCCGGCCCCGGCGTGCGCATCGTGCCTGCCTCCCCGCAGCAGGCCGCCCACCCCGCGCCGGCAGCCCGCCCTGCCAGCCCCGGTGCCGCCGCCGGCTCGGGCGCCTGCCCTGCCGCTGCTGCGGGCCCGGACACCCCGCAGGCTGTAAAGCCTCTGTATGTGGCGGGCCGGGGCGGCGGCGCCTTCCAGTGCACTCTGGGGGGCATTTTCCATTTTGAGTCTCCTGGTGAGCGCCTGAGCTGGGCGTGATGTGTGTTTTGCAGGGGTGGGCGGAGGTGGGCGGGGCGGGCACTGTACAGAAGAGAGAATGACGTACCCCCAGCTCCGGATGCTGAGCAGGCCAGGTGTTGGGGGCGGGTGTGCGGCAGGAGCGGTCGGCCCGAGGAGCTTGATGCCAGTGCAAAGCGTGGGCAGCACCAATTTGCCCGCCCTGCTGCTGCACCTGGTGCCAGCTGTCAAACCCTGCCCCATGCACCCGCCATGACGGCCCCTCCCCGTTGAGTATGAACCCTACTACTGCTGGCCACCTTGCCTGGCTTGCAGGGCTGGATGCCATCCGCATCGCCAGCCCCTCTGCTGCCTCCTCCCCGCAGCGCGCGGCGCGCGGCCCGCCCCCGCCTGCCTGGGCTCGGCGCCACGAGGCAGAGCAGGAGGATCAGGGGGAGGCGGAGGAGGGGCAGCAGGAGGAGGCAGAGGATGCTGCCACGGGAGGCAAGCGAGCAGAGGCAGAGGGGGAGGAGGGGGAGGGGGATCAGAAGGCGGCTGGGGAGGAAGATGGCAAGGAGGGCGGCGAGGCGGCGGCGGGGGAGGACGGGTCTGGCGGAGAGGAGGCGGACAAGGCGCAGGGGGAGTTTGCGCCCTTTGCCGTCACGGTGAGCGCACTGGGGAGGGTGGGGTGATTGGTGGGGGTGGTTGGTGGGCCGTAATGAGCCAATGTTGAGCAGGCCTGACCTGGTACTTGAGTGCGGATGCCCTGGCGGCCCCGCCCTATGCTGCCCTGCTCTGACCTGCCCTGCCCTGCCAATGCACTCGTCCAAAGCTGCCAGCCTGCCCGCCTGCCCTCCGTGCCCCACCTGCATCACCCTGCCTGCCCAGGCCGCCTGCGGCCTTCACATGCCTTGCCTCCAATTCTAGCCCCCACCCGCCCTGCCTGCCTGCCCCCCGCAGCCTCCCCCCGACAGCGACGCCTCCAAGCCCTTCTCCATGCGCTCCATGAAGTTCAAGGGTGAGTGCTTGCTTGGCCACAGTCCATAATACCTTGTTCACTGGCTCTTTACTGGTGCTGAAGCGAGAGGTTCTGAAGGTTGGGTTGGGCGGATGGTGTGGGGGCATCCAAGGGTGAGGCAGGTGGGGAACGGAGGTGGGGTGAATGGCGGCTGCTGCCTGCCGTTGCGACCGCTTCCTGCTTCCACTGTCCCTCGCATGGCGCAACCAAAAACCACATCCATTGCTGTTTTTGCTGGGGTGCAGAGGCACCTGCCCGCCCCTGCTCGCCTCTCCCCCACTGCCGGCCCTCTCTTTTCACAAGAAGTGCACGCCTCGCTCCCTGCCGCAGGAGTGTACCGCATGCCCACGGGGCGCTGGCGGGCGCAGTTCACCTTTAGGAACAAGGTGGGCACCAAGGGTGTGAGGGTTTGCGTGTGAGGGCCCGTAGGCAACTTGCGCTGCTTCAGTTGCTGTGAAGTGAGGTGGGCCTCGCTGGATGACCTGGGGTGGGCTGCCGTGCTCTGCTTCTGATGCTGTCAGCTCATATGAAGCAGTCAGCTCATGTTCGATCTGATGTGGCTCTGGCGCCACCTCCCAGGCTGCCTGCCTGTTGCCCCCGCCCAGCCCCACCCCGCCCACCCCTCCGCCGCCGCCTGCCACCCGCCTGGCCCATCTCCCCATTCATGCAAACCGCCTCGTCCCACTCCCTTGGTATCATCCCCTTCCCTGCTTTCTGAGCGCTCGCCTCTTCTCCATGAGGCCAGGCACCTCTGGTCCGTTCATCAACATCTCCATCCCCCTTGCTTGCTTGCCTGCAGGTCATCCAGATCGGCATGTTTGACACGGAGGAGCAGGTGGGTGTGCTGTGTGTTGTGCCAACGCAACAACATTTTGTGCTCAGCAATATGCTTGCTTGCCTGTTTGCCATTGGCTCACTTGGGCCTCCCCCCTGGTTGCCACGAGGGCTGTCTTGTCCGGAACTTGCTGGCTAGGGTAGATGGGTGGGGGGGGCGAGGCAGTGCCGCGGTGGGACCAGCTTAGTCGAGGTTGAACGGACGCGGGCATGTTTGAGAGGAAGCGGGTGGGTTGTTCACATGCTCTTCATGCGGTGTGGTGTGGGGATACCGCTGTGGGGGTGTGGGGTGTGCCTCAGGATCGCCGCCCCACCCGCCTGCCCTCCCACCCTGCCCCGCCTCGCCCTGCTGCCACATTCACCACTGCAGGCGGCGCGCGCCTGGGACCGTGCGGCGGTGCAGTACAGAGGTGCGCCAGGCAGCCTGTCGGTGCATGAGCGTTCGGCTCCTCCCTGTGCCTGCCTGCCAGCCAGAACGTGTGGTGCCGTTTTAGCACATGCAGAGTGATGCACCCTGGCCTTGCTCAGCGCACCTGCCACGACCACACCTCTTGCGCATTTCTTGGGCGGCTGCATTGGCGCTTGCAAGCTTCTTCACCCCTGCCTTCTTCAACCCCTGTTGGCACGCGCTGGCACCAACATCAGCATCCCCCCTGCCCAGGCCACTCCAAACGCAGTGTGCCCCCACATTGTAAACCGGGGTTTGCCGTTGCGGCTTTTTGGACGCGCAGGCACCGAGATGAGCACCTCCCGCTCCCCAGGCCGCCCCCAACAGAGCGCAGTGTGACCCCACACGTCAACGCTGACAATGTTTTGCATTTGTTGTTGCGCGTTCGTGCAGGCGCGGGCACCAAGATCAACATCCCCGTGTCCCAGGCCACCATCAAGGAGTGGCTCAAAGAGAAGCCAGTGGGTGAGCTGGGGCTGGGCTGGGCTGGGCTGGGATGGGATGGGGAGGGGGCAGAGTGAGGGGTGGCTTGGGGCCATGGCTGAGAGGGTGGGTGGACCCACGGGCTAGGCAGGGCGAGAGGGTGGCAGGCGTGATGGCAGGCACACGGTCTCTCGGTTGCTCGGCAGGCGGGGGCGAAGGCAGGGCCCGAGTTGTGGTGACGGAGAGGGCGATGGGTGAGGCGGGAAGGGCGGGGCTGAGGAAAAGAAGCGGGAAGGGGACAGGCTGGCGGCTGTTTCTCCGAAGAACACAGGCCATCTGCTGCCGCTCCCTTCAACAACCTTTACTTGCTCTCCAGAATACTCGCCCAACCCTTCCCTCCCTCGCTGCTTGGCAGGCTGGTGCCTGTTCTTTGACGACAACGACCAGCCGCTGCCGGTGCCGCTGGCGGGGCTGGCGCTGCAGCAGAAGCAGCGGGAGGTGGCGGCCCGGGAGCGGGAGCGGGCGGCGGGACGCGGTACCCCCACCCCTACCACCAAAACGGAGCCCAAGGCAGAGCCTGCGACAGGGGCCAAGGGGGCGGCCGCTTCCCAGGCAGAGGCCAAGGGGGCCGGCAGGGCGCGTGCCGGCAAGGCCACGGCGGCAGCTGCGGCCGCGGCGCCATCGGCGGGCAAAGCGGGCGCAGCCAAGGCGGCCGCCGCGCCTGCCAAGCCCAAGCCCAAGCCCCGCCCAGGATCTGTGGCAAGCTCCGCCGCTGCAGCAAAGCCGGCTGGCAAGGCAGCCGCACCCAAGGCGCCGGGGCCAGCGCCCGCCGCTGCCAAGGCGGCTGCAGGGCTGTCATCTGCCTCGGAGGCCGCCCCGGCCAAGCCTAGCAAGGCGCCTGCTGCGCCTGCTAAGGGGGCGCCCAGCGGTGCAGCGGCACCCAGCACAGCTGCTTCCCCTGCGGCAGTGGCCGCCGCAGTGCCGCCGCAAGCTCGCCAGCCGCTGCAGCTCCCAGCCGGCCAGGCAGCCTCCCCCAGGCTTCTGGGCCTGCTGCCAGTCCCGGTGCCCCGCGCCACCACGGCAGCTGCAGGGCAGGCGCCCACGCCAGCGGCCCTCACGGCAGCGCTGCCAGCTGGCGTGCGCCCCGTGCTGGTTTCTCCCGCCGCCTTTGGCTCGCCAGCTCAGCAGCTGCCAGCTGTCAGCATCGTGGCAGCGCAGCAGATGCCGCTGCTGGTGGTGGCACAACGCTTCCTGCCAGGCGGGCTGGCAGCCCACCACGGGCCGCCAGCTGTCACCACTGGGGCCTCGCCCTTTGCGCCAGCCCCCGCCGCCGCTGCCAAGCAGCCCCGGCCGAAGGCTGTGCAGGGCACGGTGGCTGCTGCTGCTGCTGCCGCTGCTGCCACTGCTGCTGCTGGTGGGAGCGAGGCGCCTGTCAGGAGCCAGCGCCAGCGCCGTGCCTCTCCCAAGAGACGTCGCCTGGAGGAGGGAGATGAGGAGGCAGGTGACCTAGCAGGCAGCTCGCTGCTCCGCCACGCAGCCTTCTCCCCAGGCTTTGCAGCCGGCCACGAACAGGCAGCGCAGCGGCGGCAGCGGCAGCGGGTGCGCAGCGCTGCCGCTGGCGGCGGCGGCGCCCGAGGCTCCGCCTCGTCCAGCCCCACCTGCGGCGCCCCCCGCCCCCGCCGCAGCCTGGCGGGCAGCCTGATCGCGGCAGCAGAGGCGGCAGAGGCTGCCGAGGCCTTGGCAGAGGCAGAGGCCGCTGCCACAGCACTCAGCGGCCTTCCCAGCCTCTCCATCCGCACACCCGCCATGGCGGCGGCGGCAGGCGCGCACGGCCAGCTGCAGCTGACTCCCACCGCAGGCGCCGCCGCCAACGTCAGCACGCCGCTGTCGCCGGGACGGCCGCCGCACCGGCAGCGCAAGGGGCCGGTGACTCCCTCCCCCGATGTGGTGCCCCTTGCCTGGGAGGAGGCTGCGGTGGCGGAGCTGGCGCTGCCGCCCCGCCTGCTGCACCAGCAGCAGCACTGGGCGGGGCTGGGAGCTGCCGGTGCTTTTGAGGAAGATGAGGAGGCGGCGGAGGAGGGGGAGGAGGAGGGGGAGGAGTACCGGCCCCACAAGCGGCGCCGCCAGGTGCCCGCTGCGCCTGCTGCGGCATCACCCACGCCGCTGCGCATGCAGCTGCGTGCCGGGGGCAAGCGCCAGCGCGTGGGCGAGTGAGGCAGCACACAGTTGGTGCACGCCCATATGTAGAGCTATCAAGGAGGCCTGGGCCTGGAGCGCGACAACCCGTCAAATGCCCCGTCAGCTGGCAGCACTTGAGCCACACCAACGAATGCCACCTCTTCCACTTGTGTGACCATCCCCAACTGGCGTCCCATCCTGCATCTTCACCCCGCAACACTCGGTCTTATCCAGCCTCACACATCCTAACGACTTCTTAATGTCGTCCTCTTCCGCAGCGCACTGTCTGCTGCACTGTACGATCACCATATCGTGCCACTGCCCTGCCCGTGTCGCCCCCCTCCCGCACGCATCCTGCCCTGCCCCAAGTGTTGCCCTGCCCCGCCCCTGCGTGTTGCACAGCCCAGCTGTATCCCAGTGCCCAGCCCCTGCACCTGATGTTGAGCGCCTTGCTTGTTTGTTTGTTGCTTTGCACAGCGACTGTTGCCCTTGCTCTGTGACCACGGGTCCGTGAGTGACAGGAGCCACGGGAGACAGCACTGGAGGGGAAGTGCGGGCAGCAAGGGCACGAGGGCGCAGCCCGTCTGGGAGACCAGCGGGCACAGCATGCCCAACACACGATGTCATGCCCTCCGCTGTGCCTGACCCATGTCATGGCACGCGTTGCGGTGCATCCGAACGTGTCCTTGCACGGCTCTGTGGTGTGCCCGATCTTCCTGCTCCCCGAACTGCCCGGGGTGCGGCCCAAGTGTGTGCTTACAGCAGGTGCGTGTGTTGCACGCACGGGGCACGGAGGCGCGCCAGCTTGTGCAGCTGTCGGTACGTCCCAATGGTTCCGTGACCATCATAGCAGCACATGGTAAGCAGGCAGGGCGGGTTAGGGGCTATCACAACGCAGAGCAGGAGAGAAGACGGCGTGTAAAGGAGGGCGAGGGGGAGAGGGGGCTAGTCAGGGGCGGTAGTGCAGGCGTGTGAAGGAACATGTCGAGTCAGGACGCAAATGCGCCCGTCATCAGACAACGGAACGCTGTTGTGGTAAGGCGCTGCTGCCGGTGCGGTGAGGGTGTGATGAGATGTGAGGCCACTTCTGCAGCTCGGCTGCCGGAGCTATCATTTCCAACACGGTAAGGGGCCAATTGGCTGCTAGCCGCGGGGGGCGGCACCATGGGGGTTGTTGTGGTGTGCCAGCCTGCTGATGAGGGGCTGCTGCCTGCCTAATGGCGGTGGGGTGCGCCGGCTCAGCGTGGGTGAAGTTCCATGCTGCCTGCCTACTGGCGGGCCTGGCGGGGTGCGCCCACCATTGAGTCCCGCAGCGGGCTCTGGCTGACCTGGCTGGCTGCCTCCAGCTGCTGCTTCTTGGTGGGGGAGCGGCTGGTGGTGACTGCAAGGGAGGGGAGGGGCGGGGGAGAGATGGGGCCAGGGGTGTGGTGGTGGTGCGATAAGTGCGGAAGCGGCTCTTGGGGAGTGCAAGGGCGGGGGAGGGTGAGGTGTGTGTGTGCGCGGGCGCTGGGGTGGGGGAGACGAAGAGACACGCAGCTGGCAAAGAGAGAGAGAGAGAGACACACACACACATATGCTGCGCTGCCAGCAGCAGCACAGCGGACCCAGGCTGCCACTGTTCAACCCTTGGTGCTTGGCACTCACCGGTGGCGGTGACGCCGGCCTGGGGCTGGCCGCCGCCATTGTTGAAGGTGGGGTTGTAGCTGCTGCTGCTGCGCACGGCGCCGTTGAGGGTCTCGTTGGACTGCTGGCGCCGGCGGCGCATGCACTGCGGGCAGGGGAGAGGGGCAGGGGGCGGCAGGGATGAAGGACACGGCGTAGGGGCAGGCAGGCGCAGGCGGGGCAGATGGCGGCAGGCAAGCGTGGCAAGCGGCAGTGGCGTAGTTCGTGAGCAGTCAAAATCATGCAAGGTTGGAAAAATAGTGCATGCTTCCGTGCTAGCTCCCCACCAGCCAGCCTCCCCCGAGCCCCGAAGACTCACGTAGAAGGTGGCACCTCCGATGGCGGCCACGGCCACAATGCCGCCCACCACTCCACCCACGATGGCGCCGATGTTGGAAGAGCCGTCGCTGCCGCCCTCAGCCTGGGTGTCAGCGCCAGCGGCGCCATCCACAGGGGCGGTGGTGGTGGTGCTGCCGTCGGCGGCAGGCGCGGCGCCGGTGCCGTCGGTGGTGCCGGGGACGGCGGTCTCGGGGGCGGGCTGGGGCACAACGGGGGCACCCAGGGCGGCCTTGACGGTGCCCGGCACGACGGTGATGCCGGCGGGGGAGAGGAGGGTGTAGACCGTGTCAGTCTGCAGCGCCTTGATGGCGGCGTCGGCGTTCTTGGTCTCGATGCCAACCATCACGTGCACCTTGTCCTGCGGTTGGGCGTGGGAGGGGGGACGGGTTTGAGGGTGGGCGAAAGGTGGGTGGGAAGAATGAGCACAGGCACGGGAGGGGTGCCGAGCTGCGCCAGCTGTCGCCAGCAGGCGGCGGTCAGCCAAGTGCACAACCACGTCAAGAGCACTGACCATGCAGGCCCCTTGCACAAAGCACACGCACACACACAGTGCAGGCAAGTGGGGCCGCGCTCACCTGCAGCAGGCGGCGGCCGGTGACGGAGGCGACGTAGACGACCTTGCAGGTGGCGGTGGCGTCGCCCGTCAGGCGCAGCAGCTGGGCGCACATGGGCTCCGCCTTGGTGGCCTGGAAGTCGGCGGGGGAGGTGCCTGCGGGGTAGGGTTCAAAGCATTCGGAGGGAGGAGTGAGGTTGAGGGAAGTGTGGCCGCCAGTGGAGAGAAAATGGGGTGCGCGCGTGCGCCTGGCTGCTAAGATCGGCGCTGATGGGGCGACGGGGCAGCCACTGTCGCAGCATAACAGGCAACAGCCCGCCTCCATTGCCTCGCCTGAGTCCTGCTCCCCCTTACTCACCGGACACATCCATCTCCACGGTCACCGACTGGGCGGCGGTGGCGGCAGGGGTGGCGGTGCCGGCGGGGGTGCCGGTGGCGGGAGCGGCGGTGGGGGAGCCGGCGGGGGCGGGGGCGGCCACGGTGGGGCAGATGTAGTTCTTGGTGGTGAAGTCGTAGCTGCAAGGCGGGGTCCCAAAAGGTAAGAGGATTAATGGGGCAGGGGTTAGTAATGGGTTCAGGAGGAGGTTGGGTGGGTTGAGGGCGTGCGGGTGGTGGCGGGTGCACGGAGGTGGTTTTCACTGACGAGGGCATGGAGTGAGCCGCCATGCTAGGCAGGCCGCCTTGAGCCTCACCCCTTCTGCACGGTGCACCGGCCGGTGGCGGGGTCGCGGCAGTATCCGCCGGCGTTGATGTCCTCGTTCTGGCACTTGCACTTGCAGGCGGAGGAGTCGAAGGTGCCCTGCAGGTGGGCGAGACGGAGGGAGAGGAGCGGGCACGGTGACGTGGCAGCGGAGCCTAGCCAATCAAGTTCAGCACAGTGGGAGCCCACACAGCTGCACATTAAAAACACCACCTCACTTTGAAAGAACTCGCGAACAGGCGTCCCTTGTTGGGCATGGCGAGCCCAGCCAGCAGCGCACACCACAAGGCAAAGCTACCACAGCCCGGCCGCACACACTGCATGGAGTTCCACTCACGTGGTAGCCGCCCTTGTTGGGCATGCATCAGACCAAACCAGCAGCCCAGACAGCCCGCACACCCACACGCTCCAGCTGCCCTCGCTCATGCGTCAGGCCAGCAGCTGTGCGCAAAGCTAAAGTGGCAAATGTCAAACACAGCCCGAGGACACACACCCTCCTCCTGCCGCCCTCACTCACGTAGGAGCAGCCCTCGTTGGGCATGACGCACAGGGTGGAGCCCTGGGGCAGCTGGGCCAGCAGCTCGTCGGCGGAGGGGCAGGTGGGGCTGTACTGGGAGGCGGGCACCGGGTTCTTCATCCACTCCAGCACCTGCAGAGCAAAGCAGAGGGGATGGATTGGACAGGTGGGTCAGGCCAGGTGGCGCTGCCGGGGTGGGCAGTGATGTTACTGCACCATCTCCACCCCTCCACGAGCCCCGTAGGCCCCAGCGCCTGCCAGCAGGTGTGTGGAACAAGTCTGCCTGGGTGGCCCCTTCCCCTCCCCAGACCCACCCACCCCCACATCCCTGCTTCTCAGGCCCCCTGCCCCACCTGGTTGACGGTGACCAGGAACACGTTCTCCTGGGCCATGGCATACTCCAGGAAGGCGTTCAGGCGGTCGGCACGGCTGCGGGGCCAGGTGACCGGGGGCGGGAGGCAGGCGGGGAGGTGAGGAGGCAGCAGCGAGTACCGGGTTGGTCGGGAAGACACCTCACCAGCAGTGGCTGCTCCACTGCCACACCAGCCATTGTTCCCACCGCACCCCACCCTCCCTCTGCTCCCCGCCCCGCCCCTCATATGGGTCCCCTCGCGAGGAGCTATGCGGCGTGCAGGTGGGTGCCTCGAGCACCTGTTGCGCGCCCAGCACAACCACAGCCCACCCCAAGCCACCCCGGGCCGCCCCTCCCTCTGCTGCCATCCTCTGCTGCTCACGTGGGATCAGCGAGGAGCCAGGCGGCGTGCAGGTAGATGCCCAGCGGGGCGCGGTTGCCAGCGTAGCGCTGGTCGAACTGCAGCTTGTAGAGCTCATAGGGGTCGCCCTGCATTGAATGGGGAGGGTGGCAGGTTGGTTGGCGGCGGTTAGGGGCAGGTGGGTTTGGACGGGGCGGCGACGGGTGGGCACTTGTGGGCAGCCGCAACCAAGCCAGAACCCGCCTGTTGCAAGATCAAGGCCACCCCACCCACCACACTGCCGTGCAAGCCCCACCACGTGCTTTGGTTCCCACATGCCAGCCAGCCGCCCCAGCGCACCCACCAGAGGGTCCATGGAGGCGATGGTGGTGCCCGTGGCGTCCTGGATGTTCCACATGGGGAACTCCCACAGGCCGGGGTGGCGCTCCTCGATAGAGCAGGTGCCGGTGCTGCGTGCGGGGCGGTGGTGGTAACAAGGTGTCGTGAGGCAGGCAGGCAGAGGGAAAAGGGGGAATCCCGGTGCGGCGCGGGGCAGGACGGCGGGGGTGCGGCGCACATGTGCCCGGGAGCAGGCCACCATCAGCAGCGCACCTGACCCACCCCTTTCAAGCATGCATGCAAGAGTGCTCCCCCGTTACGTCGCTGCCCCTGCCCCCCCTGCCGCCCGCACCTGATGGAGCAGTCCTGGGGGATGCCGTAGTCCATGGTGTAGGGCCACAGGCGCTCGGCGGCGGAGGGGGAGGTGAAGGAGGGGTACTGCTCGGAGATGGAGGAGTCCCAGGTGAAGCCTGCAGGTGGCGGAAGGAGTACAAGGGATGCAATGATAAGTTTCACATCAAAGGCACGTTCGGTATGCTGACAGGGAATGGAGGAGTCCCAGGTGCAGCCTGGTGAAGTCGGGTTTGAACAGCTGTGCCGCAATGAAGGGGTGGGCCCAGGCGTGCAATGCAGCGCTTGCGGTGCGGCAGTGCACGGCGCAGGCGCTGTAGTGCACAGCCGGGGCATCGGGCGGGCAGGGAGGCAGGCGGGTCAGTGAGTGGGGCGGGGGGCTCACTCACCGTTGGAGGCCAGGGCGTCGCGCTGCTCGGGTGAGAAGATGAGGAAGGGGGCGCGGAAGCCGCGGATCTTGTCCTTGGGCACGCCGGCGGTCTGCAAGCGCAGGCGGGGGGCACGGGAGAGCGGGAGGAGAGTGGTGGGTTGGTGGGTTTGTGGAGGGTTGGGCCGGGTCATGGGGGCAGCAGTTGGGCGGTGGATTGCAGCAGGGGAGGCGAGGCAGCGGCCGAGGTTGGGCTTCCACAATCACTCCATTGGGGTGGGGTGCGCACGCTGCACCTGCTGCCCGCCCTGCAGTACCGCACTGACGCCCTGCTGGTACTGCCGCACACACCTTGATCAGCCAGTCCTTGGCGCCCACGATCTCGGTGGCGTTGGGGTTGGCCACGTGGTTCACTGTGTGGGTGGCAATCTCTGCGCGGGGAGAAAGGAAGACAGAAAGGGCGGTGGGCATGAGGGGAGCATGAAGGGACAGGCGCACACTAGAGCTAGGGTGGCGGTCTCGGCCGGCTGGAGGGGCATGAGGGTATGCGTGGCGGAGGGAGCGGCGAGGGATTAGAGCGCAAGCATCGAGGGCAACAGCAGGAGAGCGCAGCCCAGCTGTGCCAGCCAGCACCGCCATCCCCGCCCTTCCCACGCAGCGCCACGAGAGCCTGCCCCCGTTAAGCTCACCGTGGCCGCGCACGAACACCTGCTTGACCAGGTTGGGGTCGGTGTTGGCGATGGACACAAACCAGCTGTGCAGCACATCAGAGGGGAGGGAGATGGGCAGGGGCAGGGTGGTCAGGGGAGGCGGGGAGCAGCTGCTGGTGCGCTAATCTGTGTGCCCCCAGGCGGAGGGCGTATGCACAAGCAAGCAAGCTTTGGGGCTCCCTGGGCTCCCTGGACAAGCTTGACGTGTCGCCCCGTGCAGCACCGTGCGGCTCGAGCTCACGTGGCGGGCATCTTGCAGCCGTTCTTGTTGCTGTGGCGCTCGGTGATGTTCAGGATGATGGGCTGGGAGACGACGGTGATGGCGTCATCGTTGGTCAGCACAATGAACTGCGGGGTGTCGCCGTTGGCAATGCCGGCCGGGGCCTTGCTGGAGGCGCACATGCAGCCCAGCTTGGGCTGGCAGGAGGCGGGGCAGGCTGCGGGGCGGGGGGAGGGCGGGCAAGCACGGTGCAGCGGCGGGGTGGGGTGCATCGGGTGAGGGGCAGTGCATGCGAGGCGCTCAGGTGACAATGTCACGAGATGCAGCACGAGCTGAGGGCAATGTCATTTATGTTCCTAAGGCAGCCGTCAGGCAGGCAGATTGGATGAGTCCCAGCAGGCGGGGCGGGCACTCACTGTAGTCGGTGGGGGCGGCGCTCACGGCCGCCACGCCCAGCAGAAGGGCCAGGGCGGCCAGGGCCGCAGTGCGGGAGCTCCTCATGGCCTGTCATAACACGGAAATATGAAACGCACAGGCATGTGAGCACGCATGCAGGCGGGACGGCTGAACGCAGAGCGCAGTACCAGCACATTGGTTGCACCTGCCGCCGCAGCGGCGGTTGTGCGCTGCTGGCGGGCGGCAACCACCCACGGCCCGCGGGGCCGGTGCGGCGGCTGCCGGTGCGCTGGCCATGCACAGTCCGTTCCTATTGCTAGGCGTGGCTCGCCGCGGGGTCTGAGAAGCGCGCCCTTCACGACGTGCAGGTCGTTGCAGCATGGCCTGGCGCGCGACCGCGGCACAAGCGCGTGCATGCAGAAGCTGCCACCGCTCACCAAATGCCGCGCACTCACCGAATGCAGAGCGCTAAAAACCTCCGGCAGCGGTGACAGTGACAGGCTGCTGCCAGCTGTTGCCCTCTTGTGGAACAGGCAGCCCGTTGCGTCTGACAGCCAACCCAACTGGTGAATGTATGCACTGGTGGCCGTGAACGGTAAGAGTGCCTGCTTTGTGTCACTGACCAACTGTCGCGCCCGCAACTTTCTTCTGAGTCATGCACGCTGCTGCCGCCGCGGTTTGGCCTGCCTGCACCACCGATCGTGCTCACTTTTGGACCTGTACTCCCTCCACTTGACAGGTGCGCTGCAGTGAGGTCAGCTGTCGCCAGCTCCGCCCGCAAGGCGCACAGGATTGGCTGGCAGCGGTCGCCCGATCAGCGGGGCTCTCCAAACCCACGTTCTTCTCCCCTGGCAGCCAAGTGGGCGCGGGGCGCCTTCCCACGAGGAGCGCCTCCGGCCGCCATGACTTGAGTGGTGGTTGGGTGGTGGTTGAATGGCTGGTTGCCTCCGCGTTTGCACGAACCTCCCGCTGCGCTTCCCTTGCCGCAGACCACATCGCAATGCAGCGAGCTCAGCGCTCCGCCGCCTGGGCGGCCCTGCTACTGCTTGCCAGCAGCTGCCTGGCCGTATCCGCACAGGAGACGGTGCAGGTGTGTGCGGCAGGGCTTGTGCGCGCTGACCGGGTGGGGCAGGCGCAATCGCAGCCGATCAGCTTGCCTCTGGAGCTGTGCTGTGGCATCTAGCAATAAATGCAGCAGGGCCATGTGTGCACTGAGTTAAACACATCCACTGCTGCCGCCGCCGCTGCCGCGCGACTCCCGTCTGCCGCCCGCATGCTGCTTGCTAGTCCTCTCTCGCCTTCTTGCCTGCTTTGCAACGTTTGTGTGCTTGCAGCCAACCGTCGGCCTCCTTGCCTTGCGGGCCCATGCGCACAACTGCCCCGCCGCCCGCGTGCTGCCTCTACCCACCCACTAACACACCCACCCTGCCGCAGGTACCCGGCTACAACTGCCCCGCCTCCTGCGTGCTCCCCAACTGCAAGTGCGCCTCCCACGGCATCCCCGGCGGCTTCGCCCCCGCCGACATCCCACAATTCGTGGTGCTGGTGAGCTGATGAGTGGTGGCCGGGCGGCCGGGCAGGGCAGCTGGGCCACCCCCACGTTGTTGGTGGCAAGCAGTGAGGGCCTCTGCCCACCGACCAGTGGCAGGTGGGAAGTCCTCTTCCGGCGCAGCGCAGGACGCCAATCGGCCCGCTCAGAACCCCGGGCATGCCACGCATTTTGTGCAAAGCATGCATGCACCGGCCGTCCACAAGCGCTCCTCCCGTGCAGCCTCCGCCACGGTGCACTCCCTGATCCATGCTGCCCCCCACACACAAACCCTAACCCCGAAACCCAGTGACAGCCGCTAGCACCGTGCCTGCCTCCCTACCGTACCCCTCCCTTGCCCCACCTCTGACCTCCCTCTTCTTGTACTCTTGCTCCGCAGACCAATGATGACGCCATCACCGTCACCACCATGCCCGTCATCCTCGACATCACCTCCAAGGCCTACAACCCCCAGGGCTGCGAGATCCCCGCCACGTGCGTCACGCCAGGCTGGCACCAGCACGGGATGCCAGCACGGGATGCCAGCAGGGACAGCGCAGCGCGACTGGGGGGCGGTGGACGCTTGAGGCGTGCTTGGCGGCACGGCAGCCGCCAGCTCGCCCACCCTGGCGGCAGCAGCTGGCTTGTGAGCCAGAATTGCACGGCCTGCCATGCCATGCACCTCTCCCTCTACTTATCCCCTCTACCCACCCGCGCAACTGCAGCTGGTTTGTGAGCCAGAACTACACGGACTACCACCTGGTCCAGGAGGTGTACATGAAGAACCACGAGATCGCGACGCACACGCTGTACCACGTGGCTGACCCCGGTGAGTGTGCACAGCGCGCACACCAAGGTTGGTTGAACACGGGCGGCCACGTGGTTGCGGTGAAGAGAAGGGGGAGGGAAGAGAGCGGCACAGCATGTGCGCCGGCATGGGCATCTGCTGCTGCGCCTGCCTGCCTGCCCTCCACCCTGTCCTGCCTGCCAACCCGCTGCTGTGCCTGGCATGGCCACCACCTGCTGCGCCTGCCTGCCTGCCCTCCACCCTGTCCTGCCTGCCAACCCGCTGCTGTGCCTGGCGTGGCCACCACCTGCTGTGCAGACCTGTTCCAGATTGTGGGCATGAAGCTGTGGCTCAACCAGACCGCCCACGTGCCGCTCGAGAAGATCCGGGTGTGTGCCTTGCCCTGCGTTGTTTCTTTTCACGTCACATTCTTACCGGAGTGTTTGCTGTTGGGTGTATGTACAAACAAACGTGTGCCGGTAGAGGAGATGCCCGAGGGTGGGCTTTCCGGGCCGGCTGCGTTGAACCCCTTCTGCTGCTCAAACCTGCCCCTTGCTTGCGTGTGTGGCATGCGCTGTGCTTGCACGCGGTCTGAAGCTGGAGCTGTCGAGGGGTCGGCACACCCACTTGCTCAGCCTTGCCTCGCCCATTGGTTGATTGGGGGCCGCACCCGCGCCCACCTGCGGTGCCTCATCCTTTGACCACCCAAACCTCTAATCCCCCCGCGCTGCAGGGCTTCCGCTCGCCCTTCCTCATGCACTCCCCCGAGCAGCGCGCCATCCTGGCAGCCAACGGTGAGGGATGCATGTTAGCAGGGGGGCACAGGCGCAGGTGCAGCTTGCCGCCTCGCGCTTGGCACAGCAGCCCGGCGCCAGCAGCGATCGATGAGCCAGCCTGCCACCCGGTGGAACCGTGCTACATTATGGGCGCCCCTTCCCTCGCCTGCAGGCCCCACCTTCCAAGCCCCATTTCACGTCAGCACTCTGAAAGTGTTTCAATCATTTGCATCCTTCACCTGCAGGCTTCACCTACGACTCCTCCATCCCCGAGCCCTTCCCCACCGCCACCTCCCCCGACGGCAACACCCGCCTGTGGCCCTACACCATGGACCACGGCATCCCGCAGCGCTGCGACCTGGGCACCGGTGCGCTGGGCACCCGTGGTTTTGTACTGCCTGTGCCCGTGTACAGCCTCACCTCACCTCTGTGTGACGTGAGCCCGCGGCACTGCTGCTGGCCCTTGATCGCTGCCGGTGTCCGCCCTCCTGCCGCCGCCAGCCCTCCGACTTCGGCAGGCGCACAGCACACCACAACAGTTGCTTGGTGCCTGCCTGCCTGCCTGCCTCGCCAATGGATCGTACAGCCTGCCCACACTGCTCCGGCATCCGCTTGCAGCTCGGCCAGCTCAACCTGCCTCCGCCCTCTGCCCCACCTTTGCAGGCCCCTGCTCCGTCAACGAGACCCTGCCCGGCCTGTGGGAGTTCCCAATGTGGGACATCCAGAACGAGGATGGCGTGGTGCTCACAAACATGGACCCCCAGGTGAGATTGAGTCGTGCTATGGGGACTTGTGGTGGAAGGGCATGGTGTGTGGAATGTCCGGAACGGGTCCGAGGGTGGGCTGTCAAACCAGACCCCAGGCGCGGGTTTGAGTCAGGCTGTCAAGTGGAGCCGCCCCACCCGGGTGCCACCTTGTCTGCGCACCCACCCGCCGGTCGCTGCAGGACGGTGGCCTGGAATTGGGGCCCTGCATGCATGCTCCAGCCACGCGTGCAGACATGCCGCTCACCCGGTTCCGTCCTGTGCTGTGCCCGCTGTGCAGGGCGACCTGTACGAGGCCTACAAGCTCGAGTTCGACCGCAGCTACGAGGGGTGAGCCCGCTCGTGTTTGTTTCACCAGAGTGCAGCCAGTGCATGGTGCACACATTGTGGGCTTGGCAGCATTGGGCGGCGCTGCGGGAGCATCACAGGTTTGCGCAACAGTGGGCAGGGCAGGGCCGATCAGGTGTGCAGGCATTGAATGGTCTCCCTCCGGCTGTGGCCAACCATTCCTTCCCTGGGTGCCTCCTGCTCTCCCTGCCCACCCGCAGCAACAAGTCCCCTGTGGGCGTCTACATCCACGCCGCCTGGCTCATGGACAAGACCCGCGCAGGTGGGTGGGTGCTTGCCGGCCGTGGCCTAATTGGGTTTGGGTTTGGGTCTGTTTGGGGACCGGTTGGACTTGCCACATCCACCGGGGCTGGGCTAGGCTGGCGGCAGGCCTTGCCCATGCGCAGGACATGTGCGGGCGGGTTGTTGTTGAGCTGCCTGGGTGCGCACACCGTCCTGCACCTTTTGCTGCACCTCACACATACCGCACCAGGCCCCCTCACACCCCTGCCCCCACCACCAACCTGCCCTGCCACCCACCCCCGCTGCAGCCGCCATGAGCCAGTTCATCAACTATGCCCTGGGCTTTGAGAACACGTGGTTCGTCACCATGAGCGAGGTGCGGCAGCTTCGCTTGGCAGGGCAAAGCTGCATTGCTTGTGTGTGTCGAAGGGGCGGCAGCATGTGCTGCTGTGCTTGTGCCTGCCCCTCTCCCACTTGCCCTTCCTTGAGTGTCTCCTCCACGCTTAACATCCTCTCCCCTCACTACCACGATCCTGCCTCCCCCCCGCAGGTCATCGACTGGATTAAGAACCCAGTGAGCGCCAGCGAGTACCGCAAGCAGCGCGCCAAGCAGGGATGCGACGCCCCCACCGACATGTACTTCCCATCGGGGCAGTACTGCCAGGCCGTGTCGTGCGTCAACGGTGAGCCCCCCCTTGGGCGCCGGGCTGCCAGCAGCGGCAGCCAGAGACGGCTGTTGGCAGCGGCAGCAGCAGCTCATGGGGGGAGGATGGCTGGGCAGCATGCGGCATGCCACTAACTGTTTGGCCTCCACAGCTTCCACCCATACAGCCCCCGAACGACCATGCGTCTTGTTGTGCAGCATTAGTCCGACTTCAACCCCGAGCATTGCTGCAGGCCCCCACTGAAACCCTTCATTCCACCCCCATTCAAACCAATCACTCATACCATTCGTTCCTCCCCACGGTAATGTGCAGGCAACTTCTCCGACACCGCCTGCGCCTGCGTGTGCATCGCTGAGTTCATCCCCAACCAGCCCGGCTTCTGCATCGACCCCGAGACCCGCGCCTGCACCGTGCCCAAGGTGTGGTCCAACGCAGACAAGTCCTTCTCCTGCCCCGGTGAGTGGGTCTGCAGCCAACCGGTAGTTAGAGTCTAGCTGTGTAGGGTAGGGTTTGGAGGCACGGTGTCCAAGGTTTGGTCCAACGCCGACAAGTTTTTGTCCTGCCCCGGTGAGCGCCGTTTTTGCCTCCAAGTGTGGTGATCAGTGGTACATGACAGTTCCCTCTCCTGCCCCGGTGAGTGAGCCCTGGCTTTGGGAGCTAGCATCCATCTATGTGCATGCAAATTTTGGGGGCAGGCAAGGTGCCTCCAAGGTGTGATGCACGACCAGTCTTTCTACTGCCCCCAGGCATCCCCCCTACTGCATGTGCAAGGTGGCCAGTCATTAGGGCAGGGCAAGCTGCCTCTCTGCCCGCCCGCCCCGCCCACCCGGCCTGCCACCCCCACAGGTCCCCTGCCTACCGCTCAAACCTCACAACTGCCAACTTCACCCTGCCTCCTCTCCCTGCAACAGACCACGCCAAGCGTGAGCCAGTGCAGGAGCAGGCCCCCGTGGACGGCTCCTCCGACCCCTCCGTGGCCAACTGCGGTGCGTGCCAGGACCGTGCGTGCTTACAATTGTGTCCGCCCCTTCCTGTCGCTGCGGCTGTGCAATGGCGTGAGGGGGGCCACAGGCCAGGAGGGGGCAACTCAACCTGCACCCCTGCTATGACTGCCATGCTGTGCCTGCTCGTCTCCCCGCGCCAGCCGCGCTCCCTCACCCGCCTGTCCACCCGGGCACGTTTGTGTTATTTCTCCGCCCTCTGCGTTTGGTTTGCAGGCCACCCGCTGCAGGACTTTGTGGGGCTGGGCATCTCTGGCACCCAGGACAACTCCGCCCTCTACTCCCAGGTGCGCCTTTGTGCCTGGACGCTTGGCCGGCTGGCAGGCAGGCCTGCGCTGGCGGTACCGTTCTGCCAGCCAAGCAGCCATCCATGCTGGTGTGCCTCGCCCCCTCTGCCGCAGGCGCTGCCTGCCGTGGACGTCCTGCGCCATCTTGTCTCTCTATCTTCGGCTTGGGGCTCGCCCCTGCAAAGCCCCGCCTTCAACCCTTGCCCTTGTGCCGTGCCTCAACCCCGCAGGCCCTGCGCGCCGTGGACGGCCTGTGCGACTCATGCGCCACCGCCACCGACCCTTCCGGCAACTATTTCACAGTGGTGCTGCCGGTGAGGCTGAGCTGGCGGGGAGCAGGGGGCACGCGAGGAATTGCTTGTATTCGTACGGATTTGGGAGTTGGATGGGCTGGGGCAACAAGTGGTGAAGTGGAGGGCAGCCCCAACAGCTGGCTCAGCACCTGGGGTGCTGCTGACTTTCATGCCGGCACGCACCTGCTGCCACACGGCCACACCATGCTGCTGCAGCCACCTGCCCCTCCCCCATGTGTGTCCCCTCCATTTCGGTGACGGCTTGCCCACGCTCCCCTGTCTCGCTCCCCGTGCAACCTCTTGCCACCCCGCAGAAGCAACTGTCGGTGACCAGCATCCAGGTGACGGCGGGCAAGGCAACAGAGGGCGCCTTCCTGTTTGTGGGCGACTCCCCCGCCAACAACGGCATGTCCAACCCCGTGTGCGCCATGGTAAGGGGGCCTGGGTAGGTGTTCAGTGCTACAGCACATGTGGGGCAAT
The DNA here is from genome assembly GCA_029339195.1 of Micractinium sp. NFX-FRZ. NCBI lineage: Eukaryota > Viridiplantae > Chlorophyta > Trebouxiophyceae > Chlorellales > Chlorellaceae > Micractinium > Micractinium sp. NFX-FRZ. The sequence goes on along the minus strand of JAPTJF010000075.1, from coordinate 57,955 downwards.
CGCTTATGTGTGGGGCATCATTTGCATAGTCAGACTCATGTGCGGCTCCAACTTGAGGGGTGCTGTGCTGCCAGCTGACGGGGACAGGCGGCCCGGTGCAGCACATGCGTGTGTGCCCCCCGACATTCGATGCTCACTCGCCGCACTCCCCCATCACATCGTCACCCGCCCCCGCTGTGAACTTCCGCCCGCAGAACATCAAGCTGCCCGCCAACGCCGCCGTGTCGGTGGAGTGCGCGGGCGTCGGCAAGTACGTGACGCTGGCCACACCACAGAACCTCACTCTCTGCGACATCTACGTCCAGGTCAGCCTGCTGCGCCTGCTGCGCCTGCTGTGCATCATGCCTGCTGTAAGGCGCAGTCCCTGCTGTGCCGCGCAATGCATCATGCCTGCTGGCCGCCCCCCCCCAAGAACCTCCCCCTCGGCGACATGTGCTACAACTCTACTTGTGCTCTGAAGTCGTGCTGTGCCTGCGCTGGGCTGGGCCCGTGCTATGCTGTGCCTCCTGGCTGATCTGTATATACGCTGGCAGAGGTGGGCGTATGCGACGGCTCTGTAAGCCGGCCTGCTGATTGCCCACCGTCGCCCTCACATGCTTGCCACGGTTGTGCAGGGCTACGAGACCACCCCTACCCCGTCCCCCAGCCCGTCCCCCGCCCCTGCCACCCCCGCCAGCCCTAGGTGAGGCCCGCTGACCTGGCCTGCCTGCTGACACTCATCATCGTCAAGCCATGGCGTAGTCATCGTCACATCATACCGTGGCCTGGCATTCTCATCATCACGTGTTATTTTTATCTTTTAACTTGTGCAATATGCGTGCCAGCCGCTGCGCCTCCCCCATGCTGTGGTCATGTCACGCGGCTGCCGTTGCCTGACACACCTTGTCTTCTTCTGCCCTTCCCCGACCATCACACCGCGCAGCCCCACCCCCAGCAACCCCCTGATCGACGCCCTGCTGGCCGGCGGGGAGCCCACCTTTGGGACCACCAGTGACAAGGAGGAGAAGGTGAGCAGGCACCCCACAAGCGTGCCTGGCCGGCTGGCTGGCTATAATCATGAAGCAGCAGCACTGGTGCTTGTGCGCCTGCCGCGCCTGCTCTGCCTGCTCCTCACCCCTCCGCTGCGGTCGTGCTGAAGCTGTTTGGCCTGCTGCTCCTCCTGACAACCCTCCCGCTCCGTCGCTTGCTCCTCTTCCCTCCACACCCCGCAGGCGCCCAAAGGCAGCCGCGTGGGCATGGATGGGGTGAACCCCTCGGAGGACCCCGTCCACGAGGCGCTCAAGCAGGTGCGGGTGTGGCCCCTTTTGGTGAATGGTGGCATGTTGTTGGGAGAGTTTTTGGGGGAGGGGGTGTTGCCAGCTCAGCAGCCCACCGGGGCGCTCAAGCAGGTGGGGCTTGGCCTTGATCGGTTCACACGGTGGTGCACGGTTTGGGAAGGGGGTGCATGTGTGCAAGTAGGTGGTGCCCACCGGGTCCAGCCCACCAGTCAGCCCACCGGGGCACTTGAGCAGGTGCGGGCTTGCCCCTTATCGGTTGATGGCGGTGTGTGTGTTTGGGAAGGGGTGGCGCATGCAGGTGGGGGGTGGTGGTGGGGTGGTGGTGGTGGTGAACATCCACTGAGTGTTGGGCACGATGTGGGGTTTGGGGGTGGGGTGCAGGCAAGCAAGTGTGACAGACATCCTGGCGTGAGGTTGAGGGGGGAGTGTGGGGTGGCTGCAGCAAAAGTGGAGTGGAAGCAGCATTAGCAGCGGCAGCTGGGTGGGGTGCAGTGCAGCTGGTGCTGGCTGACACCCCAATCGGGCAATGGGCGGCTGCCCTCCTTCTCCGCCACCCGCCCACCCACCACACCCACCGCTCCCCACCCCACTTGCAGCAAATGATCGACACTTACAACCAGGAGATTGCGGTCATCAACCAGAACCTGCAGAGGCAGAACAAGTAGACGAGCGCAGTGCTGCACCAAGAGAGTGCGCCCGCACGGCGGAGGGCGGCAGCAGGGCACGGCAGGAAGTATGCTGTGCCAGCGAGCCGAGGCGTGCCCCCTCGCCTCCCCGGGTGTTGACACCCAAACGCACTATGTCCCGGGCCCCTCCTTTACCCATCCCTTTCCCCTCTCTCTGAGCTCTCCAAATTGATTTGTCCCTGATACATCCCTGCACGCCCAAACGTGTGCCTCCTGACTGCCCTCTGACGCCACCAGCCAGTCTGCTGAAGAAGCTTGCTGTAAGAACGCGCCAAGGCACACTCCTGCATGGGGTTCACTGCTTGAAAGGGAGAGCAAATTCCAGCACATCACTTGCAGCATTGAGTAGCAGGGAGAGCAATCACGAGCACAGCTTTAATGCCCTGCGAGTGCTCGCTAACGTCAGCCGGCGCCAGCTCAGGTGTGCACCTGCGACTGCACAGCTGGTGCCGCCAGCGGTGCGACGCCCACCTTGGGCTGGTTCTGCCTCGGACATTCTACTCGCCCCGGCCCTTTTCAAGGCGTTGTCTACCTCGCAGCTTCCCATGCTCGCAGCTGGGGGGCCGGGTTTCCCCACGCCGTTTTGCTGCTGGCACCCATCTTTGGGTGCCGCGCTGTGCGGCCGCCTGCGGAATGCGGACACGGGGCCTAACCCCGCACACAGCTGTCACATAACCACATTGATTATGGGGGGCGCATGTGTGTCGCCTGACCGGCTGCCACAATGCCACATGCGGAGGTTGCTGTCACTGCTGTGCCACTGCCGCTGGCGGCGCTCTGCCACCTACTGACATCACCCTCCTGATGCTGGGGCAGTGCAGCTATCGGTGTAATGCATCCAGTGGGAACTGAAGAGCAGCCAAGCGCATTCAGGCCGTGAGCGCCCCGGTTCTCAGAAAGCTGGCGCGCGGCCCTCCAAGGTGCGACCTCAAGCGCGCTTGAACCGCAGCTTTATCGGCTCCCAACGTTGCGATAAGCTGTCAACGGGGTCGCGATCGAGGCGGGGGCATGGCAGGCGCCGCCTGCCGCACGCGGCAGACGACCCGCTCTTCACGTTGCCACGCCCCGCCACAGAGCAGCTCATATGCCGCACCCCAAACGCGCTCTTGGACCTGCTCCCTTGCAGGGTTCAATACCTTCCAGCTCTGAATTTTTGTTCTTCTTGCTGGCTGGTCTCACATCTCATGACGGCGCCAAGCAGCGCGGTGCCAGCGCTGGTGCAGCGGCTGCAGCAGGCCGGCAGCGAGGCGGAGCAGGCGGATGCCGCCAAGGCCCTGGCTGCCCTCGCATCAGACAGCGTCGAGCACAGCGCGGCGGTGGTGACAGCTGGCGGCATTCCCGTGCTGGTCAGGTGCCTGGAGACAGGAAGCAGCGAGGTGCTACTCGTGGCCTCAGTTGTTGTGCTGGCGAGCCTTGCCTGTCACCACCCCGACAGCAAGGCGGACATTGTGGGTGCGGGGGGCATACCAGCGCTGGTGCGCTGCCTCCGGGGGCGTGCCAGCATTGCGGTGCAAGGATCAGCGGCGGGGTCCCTCTACGTGATCACGTGCGGAAGCGCCGCCTGCTCCGCCGCTGTCGCCGCAACTGGCGGCATCCCGGCGCTCGTGCGCTGCCTAACCACCAACAGCCGCACCATCAGCAGCCGCGCCAGCATCGGCGGCAGCCACCTGCAAACCCAGCAATTGGTGCAGAACGCAGCTCAAGTGCTCGGCACCCTGGCTCGAGATGCCCCCGACACGCATGCCGCCCTGGCAGCCGCTGGCGCCATCCCTGCGTTGGTCGGCGTCCTGCGCAGCAGCGGCAGCGGCAACGGGGCGCATGCGGCAGCCGCTGAAGCCCTGCACGCACTGGTCGATGCGGGGCCGGCTCTGAGGGCGGCCATCGCTGCCGCTGGCGCCATTCCGGTGCTGGTGCGTCTCCTGCGCACTAGCGAAAGCGAGCGGGTGCAGCAAGCCACCGCGGTCGCCTTGGCCAATCTTGCATCCACCAACCCAGAGCGCAATGCACCTATTGTGGCAGCAGGCGGAGTTGCGGCGTTGGTGGCGTGCCTGCAGCCAGAGCGCAGCGCGGCAGTGCAGGCAGCCGCAGCAGCGGCGCTGGCCACCCTGTGCTGCGGCCGTGCGCAGGGCAGCGCAGCTTCAGTCTCAGCGGCCGTGGCGGCAGCAGGCGCGATCCCACTGCTGGTGCACCGCCTGCTGCACAGCAGCGATGCACTTGTGCACATGCAAGCCGCCTCCGTGCTTGGCAACCTCTCCGTCCGCAGCGCCGAGCGCAGCACAGCCATTGCCTCGGCGGGCGGCGTCACTGCCCTGCTGCAGCGCTTGCGCACCACCGGCAGCGAGGATGTGCGGAGCAACGCGGCAGCTGCGCTGTCCAATTTGGCGGGTGGCAGCCCAGAGTGCAGCACAGCCATTGCTGCAGGTGGGGGCATCGAAACCCTGGTGCACTGCCTGCGCAGCAGCAGCGGAGGCAGCGACGACCTGCGGTGCCGGGCAGCTGTGGCCCTCACAAACCTCGCGCGAGGCAGCCCCGAGCGAAGCGCCGCCGTGGCTGCTGCCGGCGGCACGGCGGCACTGCAGCAGCTGCACGGTGGCGCCAGCGAGGAGGTCAGGCGGGCAGCGGCTGCAGGCCTCCGTGTGCTGGAAAGTGAGGGGCAGGCGCAGCATGCTGGCCAGGCGCACGCCACCGACACGCCGGTTGGTGAGAGCGCGGCGGCGGGCAACACGGCGCCATCACACGCCGATGACCCGCAGCCAGAGGCGGCAGCAGATGTCCCTCAAGCAGCCGCGCCAGCCGTGGCTGCTGCTGTTGCTGCCGTGCGAGTGTGCGCGGCCGAGGGGTGCAGCAACACTCGGAACCTGCGCAGCTGTGGCGGGTGAGCATGCTGGGGCTTTCCAGGGCTGTGCCTGGCGCCGACGGAGGCGGCATCAGAACGTGCGGCAGGTGGTACACTCGCGCTGGGACTTGCGCTGCCACCATGCCTGCGCCTGCCAAGATATAAATTGCTGGCTGCTCACTGCGGCACTGCATACTGCTGCTGGCCCCTCTTGCCTGCAGGTGCCGCGCCGCAAAGTACTGCAGCCCGGCGTGCAGCCGCGCCCACTGGCAGGCGCACAAGCCCGAGTGCCTGCGCCTGCGCGCTGCCCAGGACCCATCCAGCTAACCACCACGTAACCGTGTTTCATTTGCCTGCACTTGAATGCCTGCTCTCACCTTCTAAAGGACCCGCCCATCTCCATCTAAAGGACCCTCCCCCCCCATGCAAGGGGAGGTCGTGCCATAGCAGCATTGGGCAGTAGCCGCCCAGGGCCCTTACGCTCATCTGTGGTTCAAAGCACATATCTTCAGTGTGGCATGAGCATGTGATACCTGAAAGGAGAATTCACAGCTCCTTTGGCCTCCATGGCCTCCAGGGTGGGCCCCCTGCTTGCAACTGGCAGCGAGGCGGCAGTACTGGTACTTACCAGGCAGCTTCCACCCTGCCAGCCTTCGAGCTCGGTCGCGTGCTTCGCTTGCAGTGTTGCTTCTATATTGCCTCCGTCAGAACTGGCCCCGCTTGCTACAACTCCAGCTGCACTGCGGGCGGGCCGCGGGGAGGCAGCCCGCTCAGAGGCGGGCCGGGCTTGTCGGCCTGTCGCAGCTGCTTACTGACCATGGGACGAGCTGCTTTCGTCTTTGTCTGCCTCCTGGTCGCGATACTGGCAGCGGCAGGTGCGCGGCCCCGCCAGCGCTGCACAGGAGCGCCCGCCTGCACGAAAAGCTGCCTCCTTACGCTCTCCGCTTCGCACTGCAGGAGCAAATGTGCGCCCCATCCCGCCTCCTGCTTCGCGGCGGCAACAGTCTCCCCAGCCGCCGCCTCTGCCGCCGCCACCACGCCCTCTGCCGCCCAGCCCCCCGCGGCCTCCGCGGCCACCCCCCAGGCCGCCACTGCTGCCGGCGCTGCCCACGGAGGTTGGCTGGCTGCTGTGGATGCAGCACCTCCACATGCTGACACGCTTCGGCTCGCCAACCGTCACCGAGAGCAGCACCCGCGTAGCAAAGCTGCTGCCGCAGACGTACTGGTATGGTCTGCTGGCCAGAGACAGCGTGCCAGGCAGCGCCACAGCGGCAGATGCGGTGGGTTGCGGGCCAGGGGGAGGCACCAGGGAGTTCACAAGGGTGAACTCCGCAGTGTAGGGTGCAAACCAGCTGATCGGAGCGCTGCCTGCCTGGGCCCCGCTGCTCCGAGTCTGCCCCTCCCACCCCACCCCTCTTATCTCTCTGCCTGCCCACCCCCTGTCTGCCCATGGTCTGCAGCCAGGGCGTACAGCTGCCTGCCTTCACCTGACCTCCTGGCAGCCTCCCCTCCGCTCCCCTGCATTCACCCCATGTTTGCTTCCCCTCCTCCCTCCCCCCTGCGGAGCAGGCCGACATCTGGGCCAACACATTAATGACTTACGACGCCCTCTGGCTGCGCCCCCAGCGCAGCCTGACGTCGGACAGCCTGGACTGGCTGAGACGTGATGCGCAGGCCTCCGGCCTGGTGCCTCCCGGTGAGAAGCGGCAAGCCAGCGGGGGAGCATGGGGACTGCCATGCTGCCTGCCGGCTGCCTGCTGCCCTTCCTGCTGCCGGCTGCCGTACACGCCAGGCCACCACCACCCTGCTTGCCGGCTTCCCGTCTCGCACCGCCGGCAAAGCGCATGGCCTGGCTTGTCCGTCGGTCACGCCCACCCTGCCGCGCCGTGCCCTGTCCAGCCAACCCCACCCGCCAACATCTCCCACTCTCACCCATCCATGCACATGCTTGCCTCCCCCGTGTCGTGTGCAGCCGTGCTGACCCCGCTGAGCTGGGCGGTCAGCCGGGGGCAGCAGTACCCCGGGCACAACACCTGGGTGGGGTTCAACCCCAACAACGAGTTTGTCCCAGGCCTCTCCCCCGCCTGGGCCTTCAACGCCACCGCCTTTGCCGCTGCGACAAGCAAGGCAAGCTGCGGGCGGGCAGGGGCAGGGGAGTGGTTCCAGGACATGGGCGGACTCAGCCTGACCTGAGCTGCCTGGCGGCCCGCCTTGTGGTCGGGGGCAGTATAGGGCAGGGCGTGGTGGTTCAGGGCTTGCTGGTGTGCAGCAGGGAGAACCAGCGTGGGCTCTCCTGGCGCATGGGTGAAGCCCTCATGCTGCCGGGCGCCGCGTGCCGCCGTGCATCCCAGTTTCTTCGCTTGCGTGCGTCCGCTTATAGCCTTACTCTGCTCCTACTAGCCTTACTCTGCTCCTACTAGCCTTACTCTGCTCCTTGCAGGCCAGGGAGCTGGCGGGGAACGCCACGGCGTGGGCCACCACCTGCTCGCTGAATGCCTCCCAGCTGGCAAGCTCCCGACCGGTCAAGTGAGCTCACCCACCTGCCTGCCTGCCGGCCTGCCTGCCGGCCTGCCTGCCTGCCTGCCTCCCTGCCTGCCTGCCTCCCTGCCTGCCTGGGAGACGCAAAGGCGGGCACCCCGCTGTGCTGCTTGGGTTGGGTTGCTGGCACCTCCCCGCACAAGGCAGAGCCCTGTAAACATGAAACCCACATATAAAGGCTGCGGCAGGTCAAGGAGGTCCATCTCCTCGCCCTGCCCCAACCTCTACATGTGCCCCCCCGAATTCCTCAACCCGCCCAACCCGCCCCCTCCCCCGCCCTGCAGCTGGGAGCGCTACACCCTGGACGGCTCGCCTGCGCTGGCGCCGCCGCCCGGCCTGCCAGCTGGCGACCCGCTGGCCTGGCCGGGTCGGCACCTGCTGGACCTGACAGCTGGCGACCTGGGCGTCACCTCACGCATCAACCTGCTGCCGGGGCTCATCAGCCTGACAGTGGCGGCAAAGGGCTTTTTCTATGGTGGGTGGGCGGGTGGGTGGGCGGGTGGGTGGGCGGGAGAGTGAATTGGAGCGAGAAAGGGGCGGTTTGCGAGTGCTGCGGGTGGGCGGGGGCGGGGGTGGGGGAGGCGGTAGCGGGACTGGCATGTGGGTGGGGCAGGCGAGCCATTCAGCTGAGGACAGGGAAAAGATCTGGCCACCATGCAGACAGGAGGCCGCCTGCTTTGTGGGCCCTTACTTGGTTGAGACTGGGCTGAGCACCTGCCTGCCAACCTCGTGCCACACCCTGCCTGCTCGGCCCTGCCCACCAGCCCGTCAACCTCCCACACCAGCTGCCCCCACCCGCACCCGCTGCCCGCCCCTGTTCCAGTCGCCCGCACACTTTACAGCCACCCCCACTCATACCCATGCCCATGCCTCCCACCTGCAGGGCCACTGGGCATCCACCGCCGCTGGTTCAGCCCCACATTCGGCGGCCCCTTCCCCGCCACCCCCGCCGCGCGGCGCGCAGCCGAAACCTACTTTGCGCCCCCCAGTGGCGCGCTGGTCACGCTGCCCCAGGCGGTGGCGGCCATGTATGCCCCGCGCATCCAAGTTGTGCTGCAGCCCGCTGCTTTCCAGAGCTTTAGGATGCACTGGCAGGTGGGTGCACGAGTCCCAAAGTCTTCAGGGGACTGGGGGGAGGAGGACAGCGTGGGGGGAAGGAGGTCAGAGGACAGGAGGGAAGGGGAGGTGGCAGGGTGATCCAGGGGCCAGGGCGGGGCTGGTGGGGGCTGGGGAGCAAGCGCCGCCGGCTTTCGAGGAGCGCGCGCTAAGGGGCCATGCCAAGGCCGTACCGGCGTTGCCTGAAGCACCCGCTTCGTTGCAAGGCAGGCCTCTGCCAGCCCCGCCTGCCCCACCCCCACCCGCCCGCTGCCCTGCCCGCCTTGCGCCCACCGCTGCCCTGCCCCTGCCCCGCTGCACCGCAGAACGCGACGTTCGGCGGCACTCGACGCTTGGATGTGCTGGCGTGGAGCGTCGACAGATTTGATGCAGCCAGCGGCAGGGTGCTGCTGGACAAATTTTCGAACAGGTAGGGTGGTGGTTGGTTCCTTTGCAGACACTAGATTTGGTCCATGCTTGCGGTGCAACAGTTGCAAGCATGCATGTCATTTGACAGAGGCATGTGGAGGGGACGCAGCTCCCAAAGGTCGGCTTGGCATCCATCCATGTGCATTGCGAGCACAGAAAACATGCATGCATTGGCCAGGTGGCCCGGTCAGCTGGGCGCAGCTTCTTCCCGAGATGTGGGGTGGGGTGGGGGTGGGTTGGCGGGGCACGGGAGGCGGCAGGCAGAGCGTGGGCTCAGCAGGGGGGTGGGCGGGAGGCAGAGGACAGGCCGCGCCAAGGGGGGCAAGCCATCCAGAAGCCTTGTGTGTTTGGAACACGTTTGGAACCTTGTTTGGTTTCCTTGTTTGGTGTTTCTGGTTTCATGTTAAGCAGGTGAACACCGACAGGAAGCCCTGGCCTTCCCAGTCCGCTGGGCCTGCCTGCCTGGCCTCTCAATCCCCCCACCCTCCCTGCCCCATCCCCTCAACTCTGCTCTCGCTCCTGCTTTTCCTGCCATCTTGTGTGCAGCATCATCATCACACCCCCAGGCGGCCGGTGGTACCGAGTGGCGCAGGTCCAGGCCGCCGTGGCGCCAGCCGTCTTCCTTTCACGGCGATAGCCTCCGCTGCCGCTCTTGAACTTTTCTCCTCCATTGTGCCACCCCTCACTTGCCCGGCCGATCCTCCAAGCACCCCCATGTTCATGCCATGATGCATCCTTCACCTTTTCAGTTATTGCGCCATCACATTGCTTCTTGAGTGCACTACACACGCATCGCCCCGTGTGGCCAGCCCATTGTGGCGTCTGCCTGCCAGTAAGGGCGCCGCCAGGCTGCCGCCGCCCCTGGATGTGCAGGCTCAAAGGAGCAGCTTGCGGTGCATTGTTTTCGAACTCAACACTCGTACCCAGCCCAGAATCGCTCAGTGAACCCGCATAGCTCGACATAGCTCGACAGAAGCCTGCCTCTCACGCCACACCCTCGGCGCAGCAGGCTTGCCGCCACCGACACATGATGGTTTGCCGAGACCCTCATGATCGCCCTGGCTTGTCCTAAAGGACGTGCATTGTCTTGAAAACCCCTGTTGCCGACACCGCGACACGAGGCCGCGCAGAGCGGTGTTCGCGCAGCCGTCCAGCTCTGTCGGCGCTCCAGGCCGTGTGGCATGACCAGCACGTGGATTCGGTGATAACTGTTGTGCACCATCGCCGCGCGACAGGCTCTGGCAGGCAACCATGAGCTTCTTCGTGCCCACCAAGTTTGTATGGCGTTTCGGAGGCAATCAGGTGCGATGATGAGCACGGATGCGATGTGACAGAGGCCCTGCAGCCGCTAGGGCGCTCCATGAGGCGGCCTCTCCACCTCGCCTTCCCGCGCCGCTGCTGCAGGTCCACCTGTGCGGCTCCTTCACACGATGGGTGGAGACGGTGCCCATGGCGGCGGTGGAGGGGCAGCCCGGCACGTTCACGGTCGTGGTGCACCTGCCGCCGGGGTGAGGCGGGCGGGACGGTCGAGGGCAGCCCTGGCGCCCCTGGCAGCTGCTATTTGGCTATGGCGCAGGCATGCTGCACATTTTGGATGCCATCCTTGCTGTCCTTTCGGCCTTCCGCATGAACTGGCCGCCTGGGGCAGTGGTGATGGTGTGCTGCGTGCGCTGCCAACCGTGCTGCCGCCAGCTTGCCGCCGCTGCCGTGGCTGCCGCTGGTGGACACGAGTGCCTGGGAGGGTGGAGGCGGGAGAGCTTCCTTCTCTTTGCCAGCTCCAGTGAGGCTGCTGGTTCCTGGTTCACTTCCCGGCGGTGCCGGTCGCCCCGGCCCACCCCAACGCACCGATCGTGTGCGGCATCGTGCTAGTTTGCCATTGCTCCTTTGTCATGTCATCAAACGTTGGTCCCTCCCTCGGCCTCCCTGCAGCCCTCACTGTAGGGCAACGTCCCTTGCCGTCGACGTCGCGCCCTGCACAGCTTCCTTGCCGTCACATGGAAATCACCTAAACCAACGTCCCCCCTGCAGCCAGCAGCATTGCAAGATCATTGCTGATGACCGGTGGCCTGGGCCTGCACTCATTCAGTGCTGCGTACTGATGATCAACGTGCCCCCACCCCTGCCCCCGCTCTCCACGCCCCCTCCGTGCCTGCAGCTACCACCAGTACAAGTTCATCGTTGACGGCGAGTGGCGGCACGACGAGAGCCAGCCCTTCATGCCCGACCCGCTGGGCAACGTGAACAACTGGCTGTTTGTGCGCAAGCCGGAGGGGCAGGCGGCGGCGGCGACGCAGAACCACGGGTGAGTGTGCGTTGTGTGCACAGACAGGATTGTTAACATGTGAGGGTTGTGTGGTGGAGGGGGCATGCTTAGAGCCAAATCGGAGGGGCAGGAGGCGGCTGCGCAGAAGCACGGGTGAGTGTGCGTCATGTGCACAAGCAGGATCGTTAGCATGTGAGGCCTGTGTGGTGGAGGGGCATGTTTGGAGCCACTTTTGAAGGGGCAGGAGGCGGCGGCGCAGAAGCACGGGTGGCTGTGTGTGCATATGTGTGTGCACGAGTGGTGCCTGCGCGTCGTCCCAGCCTTGTGCACGGAGTGATGCATGCACATCGTCCCAGCCTTGTGCACGAGTGATGCATGCGCGTCGTCCCAGCGTTGGGCACCAGGCACTCAGGCATGTCGGGTGGCCTGGCCGCCCACACGCCGGCTCGCTCGCCCGCCCCGCACACACACTGTCCTCGCAGACATCCCCCCCCGGGCGGCCTGCACCAGAGCCTGCAGCAGCAGCAGCAGCAACAGCACGCGCAGAACCCGCACCATGCGCACCCGCAGCAGCAGCAGCAGCAGCAGCACGGCGTACAGCAGCACCCGCAGCACCAGCCGCAGGCCGGCATGCTTCACCACCAGCTGAGCCACGGCGGCACCGCGCCCTCCTCTCGGGCGCAGTCAGGTGGGGGGCGGGGCTGGTGGGTGTGTAGCGGGGCAGGGAGTTTGGCAGGTGGTGTGCGCTGCTTGCCAAGTGTGCCGCTGCTTGGCTGCTTTGCATGCGGATGCTGCTGCCGCCCCCTAGGCGAAATGCGTACCTCAGCTGGCTGCCCCCCTCTCAACGCTCGCCTGGTTTCCACCTCTCTCGCCCTCCACACGACGCCGACCCACGCAAACACAGCATGCCGCTCCCCCCCGCCCTCGTCTGTCCCTGCCGTCCTGCAGTGGGGGACATGGGGGGCGGCGAGCAACACCCGGCATCACTTCATTACGAAACCAACCCAACCTGTTTTCCCATGCCCGTCATCATATCCCCCCCTCCCCGCCTGCAGTGGCGGACATGGAGGTGGCGACGGGCGACGCAGGCGGCAGCAGCGGGGGCGGCGGGCGCGGCGGCAGCGGCGGCGTGCTGGCCCCGATTGCCGTGCAGGCGGATGAGCCCATGTACACCAAGCGCAAGGTGGCCGAATTCCTGAACCATCACTCGGGTGAGGGAGGGAGGGAGCAGGGGGTGAGTAAGCACTGTGCTTGCTTGGACTACCGGTGGACTACTGGCGTGGACATTCAAGGGTACTCGGCACACACACGCCCACATCTACCCTCCCCCTGCCCCTGCCATTGCCCCTGTCATTGTGCCCGCCTCCCTCCCTTGCGCGTCCCCTGTCTCCCCGCGCCCGTCACCCCCCCTTCAGCCTACGAGCTCAGCCGTGGGGGTGGCAAGTTGGTGCTGCTGGGTGCCAACCTGCCCCTCCCGCCTGCCGATTCGCCGAGCTTACCGATATGCCCCTCGGCCCATCTTTCTTCTCGCAACTGCCCGGTCAATAAGCTCCCGCCTGAGCCTCCCCCATCCCACCCCTCCTCCTCATGCCCGCCCTCCCTCCTGCCCACCCCTCACCCTCACCCTCCCTTCAGCCTACGAGCTCATCCCCGAGAGCGGCAAGGTGGTGCTGCTGGATGTCGACCTGCCCATGCGCCAGGCCTTCCACGCGCTGCACGAGCAGGGTGAGCCAGGGCAGGGAGGGCAGGGAGGGCGTGCTCGAGCAGGGTGAGCCCGGCCAGGAGCGCAGGGAGGCAGGCAGGAGCAGGGTGAGCCAGCACGGGGGGAGGCAGGAAGGGAGGGCGGGGAGGGGAGGAGTGCTGAGGCAGGGTGCGCCAGCCAGGGAGGGGAGGGAGGCTGTGGAATCACCCCCTGCTTCTCTGTTCCAGTGTGCCCCAGGTGCCCAAGGCCCCGCCTGCATGCCCTGCCCTGCCGTCCCAATGCTCCTGCCCCGCTTATGACCCCCGGCCCGCCTGCTGCGAGTCACACCCCCGCTGTTGATGCCCAACGTGCCCCCCCGCCTCCCTCCACAATGCCGCCGCCCCCCCTGTGCCCATGCACGTGTGTGCAGGCATTGCGTCAGCGCCGCTGTGGGATGGCGAGCAGGGGCGCGTGCTGGGCATGCTGTCGGCATCCGACTTCATACACATGCTGCAGGTGGCTGGGCTGAGAACGCATGCCAGCTAGTACTGATTTTGTTGGGTGGGCTGCTGGGCTGTGGTTTGCTGGGTGGGCTGGCGGCCTCTCGACTTTATCCGCATGCTGCTGGTGGGTCGGCACGGCCTGCTATTTAGGAATGAGTGTGTTGGGCTGGCTGCTGACTGCGCGTACTGCCGCGCTGGCCAGTGGGCCAGCCTCCAGCCGGCCAGCGTGCCCCCTCACCTGCCCACCCTCGCCCGCCCAGCCTTGTTCCCCCGGCACCCCGCACACCCGGCTCCACGCACCTGCCGTGCCTCTCTGCCGCTGCCGTGCCTCTCGGCCCCTGCCGTGCCTCTCTGCCCCTGCCGCTCCGCCATACACACATAAACATGAGAGCCTGAGGCGCAAGCCCCTACAAGACCTAGCAGTTGCTGAGTCGTGCCCCCTGCCCCTTCTCCTCCCGCCTTGTGTGCCCCCCTGCAGCACCTGCGCTCCGTGGTCAGCAGCGGGGTGAACCCCATGAGCGAGCAGGAGATGGACCAGCACACAATACGGTGAGCTACTACTCAGAGCCCCTACTTTAAGATATGAACTGTCGAGAGTTCATAGTTTGGGTGTCGGGTGTGTGGTTAGGGTTTTAGCGAGCAGGAGGTGGACCAGCACACGATGCGGTGAGCTCCCACCTGCTAAGACAGGCTAAGACCTGGGGGGTTTGAACCTCACCTGTATGGGTGCCTGAGGTGCAGCTTTGCAAGGTTGGGACCTGAGCCGGCGGGCGAGACAGCGAGGCGCTGGCAGCATGTAACCCAGCACGATACATGAAGGCGTTGGCAGCATGTAACCCAGCACGTCCTGCAGGTCGTTCTGTGCACCCCCTGCATGTCGCTTGAGGCAGACCGGGTGCAGCCGCTCACCCCACTTGCTGTACCCCCGCCGCCCTTGCACCCACCGCTATGGCCCCGTCTGGAGGCGGAGGGGGTGCACCCACCTCTATGCCCCCGTTGCCCTCATCTTTCCATCCGCCTACCCCCACCATGCTTCTCCTTCCCGTCTCCCGCCCCGCAGGTCGCTTCGAGAGGAGCTGGAGGCGGAGGGGGTGCAGCCGCCGCGCCCGCTGGTGGCCGTGCACCCCAACGACAGCCTGTCGGCGGTCGTGCGCACGCTGTTTGAGCGCGGCTGCAGCATGGCGCCTGTGCTCTCCAACAACAGCAAGGGTGAGCGAGCGTTGTTGGGTGGTTTCCGGTTTGGCAGGCGGGCGGGCGGGGAGCGGCTGAATTTGCGTGGTGGGGACGGGAGGCAGGGGCCAGGGGCCGAGGGCCCCAAGCAACCAGCGCAGGCAGCAGTGCGCCGACCGCCCCGGGCAGCTCGCGGCCAGAGCTGCTGCGACGGCTGCGCCTGCTCGCCTGGGGTTGTGCTGGCATGCGTGACTAGGGCAGCTGTGCTGCAGCTGTTGCAAGCTTTGCCTGCCTGCATCGGCACATGGTGCCAGCCGTCTGCAGTTCCACCCTTCCAATCCCACCCCTTCACCCCCCGACTGATCACCCCGCCCCTTGGCCCACCGCCGGCCTCCCCGCCTGCCCCCCCGTCCCGCCTGTCCCGCCGCCTGCAGGCCCCCCCGGCGTCCCTTCCGCCGCCTCGCTGCCGCCCCCCTCCCCCACTGCCTCCCCGCCCTCCCCCACCGCCTCCGCCTCCCTGGCAGCATCCGAGTGCCCCGAGGGGGACGTGCTCCACACGGCCACCATCTCTGGAGTGCTGGCGTGCCTCATGCGCCACTTCCGCGCCTCCCTGGCTTCGCTGCCCCTGCTGGCTCAGCCTCTGAGCTCGCTGCCCATCGGCACATGGGCCCTCAACAGCAGCATGGCGGCCTCCATTCAAGCGGAGCAGCAGCAGCAGGTGCGGTGGGCGGGGTGGGGATAGAGTGGGCAGGGGTGCAGGGCGGGCGGGGGCGGGGAACGGGCGGGGTGGGCAGAGGGGCCGGGAGGGCGGGAGTGGAGGGTATAGGGGGGCATGGTCATGCCCCGGCCGGCGGGGCGGGCTGCCCCCGGGCAGGTCGCGCTGGCGCCAAGCTGTGCCCGTGCAGCCGCCGTGCCGCCTCGGTACTGCCCCCCCTGCCCTGGCCCGCCTTGCCAATTACAAAATCAACCAGCAATGTGCTGCCCACCATTGGTTTGGTGCATCCTGCACTGCCACCCTGCTTATGTTAAAACAAACACCTTGCGCCCGGTCCCGCCTCGCCGCAGGAAAGCGCTGGCAGCGGCGGCGCGGCGCCGCGGCGCCGCCGCCCCGCCTGCCGCGTCGCCAAGCTGGCCTGCGTGCACCCCGACACGCCTCTCACCCAGGCCCTAGGCCTGCTGCTGGAGGCGGGGGTGTCGTGCCTGCCGGTTGTGGACTCAGCGGGGGTGCTGCTGGATGTGTACGCTCGGGCTGACATCACGATGCTTGCAAAGGTGCGTGTGGGCACGTTGGGGTGAAGGCTTTGTGTAGGGCCGGGGGTGGGAGTGTGCCTCGAACCCAATTGCCCTGGGGCTGCTGCTGGCGAGCTGTGCTTTGCAGGGCTGGCAACACGGGGCACAGTACTGCGCGTGGCATCGCTGTATGCACACTGCCTGCCTGCCTGCCTGCCCGCCCCAACCTGCTCGCCCGCTTCCGGGCCTGCCTCACCCCGCCTCGCCCCGCCTCCCCTCTGCCTGCTCACCGTGCTGCCTGCAGGGCAACGCATACGCGCGGCTGCAGTTTGAGGATGTGACCGTGGGCCAAGCGCTGGCGCTGGCAGGCCCGCCGCTGCCGCCGCCACAGGCGGCGGCGGCGGCAGCGCAGGCGGCGGGCGGCCCGCCTCAGTGGGGCGGCTCGCCCCGCGGCTCCGCCGCCAGCCTCGGCGGCGCAGCCGACGCAGCGGCGGCTGGCGCGGCTGCGGCAGCCGCCGCTGCGGCCTCCAAGCGCCTGCACATGTGCACGCCCCACGACCCGCTGCGCTCTCTAGTGGAGCGGCTGTCGGTGCCGGGCGTGCGGCGGCTGGTGGTAGTGGATGGGGAGACGCGGCGGGTGGAGGGCATCGTGAGCCTCTCTGACGTGGCGGCTTTCCTCCTCCTCTGACCCGGCAGCTACCTGGCAGGACTCCCCCCTGCTCCGGCCCAACGGGCACTGCCCCGGCCAGCAGCTGGCGCAGCAGCGGGCGCAGCACAGCAGGCACGGCACAGCAGGCAGGCCCCTTGCCCACCGGGGCCCGTTGCCCACCAGCCTGCAGCGGGCTGGTTGCTGTCCCGCTAGCGGCGGCCGGCGCTGGCGCTGGTGCTGGCGCAGCATAGGCCGTCTCCACTGATGTGCCCACCCGCGGCTGCAGGCTCGCCTTGCTTCTCTCTCACCCTGCAACCCCTCTCCCCTGCCCCTCCCAGCACTGCTCGAGCATACGGCCCCTCCGCCCGACGGCCCCTCCTCCTGCCCCTGTTGCCCGCCCCTTGCGCTCTCAATGTGCACTCAGAATCGGTCCCTCCGCGTGCCGCAGCCTGCCGGCCAGCTGCTGCAGCCGCCTCTGACCCAGCTTGCCCTTACCACCCGTCGCACTGTTGCAGGCTGCCTGGCTGGCCCGCACTCCACAAGCACACTATTCTTTCCTCCGTTCGCCGTCCCCTGTCTTCCCGTCTTTGCTCCCAATCCTTGTCTGGGCGACCATGCCGCCATGCCCCAACATCAACCTGTAACTCAGCAGATTGCAGGCTGTGTAGTGTTTGGTCTGCCAGCTTTGCAAGCGCAGCAGCAGCAGCAAGGGTTGCTGCAGGTGCCTGCCAGGCTGGCAGCGGCACGTCTGCAGAGGCAGCACGCGTCTGAGCTGGCAGCGCCACTCCAACGTTATCACTTCAGCCTCCTCAGCCGTCCAGCCACAGACAAGCATCACTGTTCGCTCTTAGGGCATCCCTCTTTCTGACAGTGGCGGGCAAGTGTACTACAGGTTACTGCAGGAGGCCAGCACAATTAGGAGCAAAGAGTGGGACGCACGTGATGCAATCGTTCTGGGGTTCTGCTCGCTCCCTCGCCCTTCCAACCTTCCATCCGTGGCCAGAACTGTCCGGTAAACAATGAGCGTGCCCACACCAGTGGGGCGAAAGCGTTGCAAGCGTAGGCAGGCACGGGCGCGCACCTCAGGTGGAGGCGAGAGGGTGGGCGACACAGAGGAAGATGGCGTGCCGCACTCGGAGCGGACCTGAAAACAGTGGTGGGTGAATCGCTGCAACCGCTGCCTGCCTGCCTGCCTGCAGCTTGCTCTGCCCAGCAGCCTGCCTGCCTGCCTGCATGCATGCAATCCGGCGCTGCTCAGCAGCCGGCCCAGTCCTCACGGGCTGCGCATTAAGCCATGCCCGCCAGGCGCAGCGCTGTGGTCATGCCATGCGCCGCCGCAGCGTGGCGCCCCTGCTCCAGCTGCAGTCGCAGGCGGCGCTCCTGCAGGCAGGGGCAGGGGGGAGGTGGCTCGACATTTGGGCTTGATTTCTCGCCTTGCCAGGGGTGGGAGGGTGTGTACAGGTGGCGGCGCTCCTGCAGAGTGAGGCGGTGAGGCAGGCGCATGATCCGGGCCCGGGCTGTGTCGCCTGGCACCCGACCAAGAACGCTCTGGCAAGTAGCTCGGAGGGGCGCGTTGCGTCTATCACCCGTGACAGCCACAATGCCACGGGCGCTCGCAGGTCCTTGCACGCCGCCACCACCCTGCGGGGCACAGCGGGACAGAAGAGCGAGGCTGTTGACATGCGTGGTGCCTGCTGCTGCTGGGTGGCCTGCGGCTGTGCCTGCTGTGCCTGCTGTGCCGGTCAGCGTCAGCGGCAGCTGCATCACTTGCTTGCAAACTACACTTCACTTTTCGCCCAGCTCCCGGTGGCACATCTCGCAACCCCTGTCCCCGACGGGGCTGTCGAACTACTGCTGTGCCGGGGGCGCCAGCTCCTGGGCTTGGGGCATCGGGGGATCCTGCACCTCCTGGCTCTGCTGCTGAGCCTGCTGTGCCTCTGCTGCTGAGCCTGCTGTGCCTCTGCTGCTGAGCCTGCTGTGCCTGCTGCGCCTGCTGTGGAAGCGTTGCCTGCTGCTGTGCCTGCTGCGCCTGCTGCGCCTGCTGTGCCTGCGCTGCATGCTGTTGTGCGTGCTGTGCCTGCTCCCGCTGCCCCATCCCGCTCTGCCGCTGCCGCAGCAGCCTCCCGCCGCCCTCCTCTGCAGCGCCGCCACCACAAGGCTCTGCCCCACCCTCTGGCTTGCCGCCCTCACTTTCAACCAAGACCCCACCCGCAGCGTCTCCTGCCAGTGCCTGTGCGGCGCACAGCCTGCGGGGAGCGACCCAGGAGGGAGGGAGGCGTGGTACGGTGAGCGGTAGCCCCGGAGCGGACACGCCAGCCGGCACTGGCTCGCTGCTACTTCGTGCCCCCGCATTGCGGTGCAGTAGCCCCCTGCAAGTCCCCTCCCCGCCACTGAGTGCATCGCACCTCATGCCCCAAAGCCCCAGCTCGCCGCCCCTGCCCCACCTGCATGCGCCTCAAAGTCGGCTGCCCGGTAGATGCCCCCGCCAAGTGCCGACACGGCCAGCGGCTGGCCGTGGCAGCAAGCGCTGGTGCACTGTACGAGCGTGTGTTGAGAGTGCCCCCCTAGCAGCCAATCTGTGCAAACACAGGTGGGGTGGTTTCAAGGCCGGGACAACGTGCTGTTGACATGCGGGCGGGGCCAGCACCTCACACACAAATGCAACACTGCGGTTGGCCAAATAAGAGGCGCACCGGCGCGGAGGCAGGCGGCAGCGCAAAAAGCCACTTAGCGCACTGCACGGAGGCATCACAATGTGGCACGCATGCAATGGCATGCGAGGCTGCCCAAAGCCTCCGAGCCACCGCACCCGACTTCCGGCCGGCGCCGCTCCCGGCCTCCACCCTCAGCAGCCTCCGCAACATAGGCATGCAGACCCGCCTCCAAAGTTTGTGCTACTTGTCTTTCGTCATCTACGCCCACAGCCACCTCTGCAGGCAGCAAAACCGCTGCGAGCAAACTGGGGTATCGAGGGAGGGGCTTCCCGAGCGGGAGGTGGCCAATTCTGGTCCCTTGTCGAATGAAACACGATGTCTTGGGCGCCCAAGCACACAGGAGAGCTGTGCAAGCTGGGGAACGCGGAAGAAAACTCAGAGGCCACGTGGGCCGGGGCGTCCTGGCCGACTGAGCGCTTGTTGAGGAAGCATAGCGTTGTAATCAGCCACCAGATCAGCCCCGAGCGTCGCCAGTGGAGAAGAGCGGCCATCACCACAGCTGCGGCGGGCAGAGAGCGGCGTTTAGCTCTTCAGAGGTGTGTAACACCATCTAAGTGCAATATACCACGCTCCCAGCGCTGCAGGCCTGCAGCTGCGTCGCTCCATGCAGATCGCCGCAATGTGGCGCTGCCAGAGCGCGCTCGGAAGTCTCATAGACGCTCCGATTTTTTCTCCTGGCATCGTGCAGGTTGAAGGCAGCAGGCAGGCAGCATGGACGTCGATCGGCCAAGGGGCGGGGCACGCAAGCAGAAGGCGAGTCCGAGGGGGGGCGCAGTGGGCCGTGGAGATGTCCTGGAGCGTTGGGGTAGACGGCAGACGGCTTGGAGCGCGGCAGGAGCACAACTGCAGCCCCTCCCGCCGCCGCCGCCGCTGCCTCACTGCCTCACTGCCCCCGCCTGCCCTCTTTGTTGTGCTCCTTGTTTTGCCTGCAGGGCCGCGGCTTCCGTGAGCCCATGGAGCTTGAGGACCGCTTGCAGGGGGGGCAGTTTGAGTCGCTCCCCGCAGACAAGGCTGGCCCAGGGCCCGCGAAATGTGAGGGGGCCTGGCTGCTTGGGCGGTGGGCGGGAGCGGGCACCGCTCCGCACGCGCAGGGCGGTCGGGCAGCAGACTGAACCGCAGGCGCGGCAGCATTGGCAGGCGTTGGGGCAGACTTGTGCCGCTTTGCAGGGCGGCACAGCTTTGGTGCATTTGTTGGACCCACTGGCGCACGGGTGGCGCAGCCGCTTGCCCGCCAGCCCGTCGAGTCGGGATGCGTGCCTGCCTGCTGCAGAGTGCAGCTGTGCCCTTGCCCTTCCCGCTGCTGACTGCTGCTGACTGCCCCCCCTTTCGCGTGAACCTGCCTGCAGCCGTGGAGGGCTGGGTGCTGCTGGTAACGGGGGTGCACGAGGAGGCGCAGGAGGAGGATGTGCACGACACGTTTGCAGGTGGGGAGGGTGGGGAGGGTGCTGGGGTGGGTGGGAGAGGGTGCTTGAGACGGAGCTGGGGAGGGTGGTTGGCCATGTGTGGGAGGGTGGCCGGGCCAGTTAGCTGGGTGGGTGGCGGGGTGGGCGCGTGCTGCGTGGGAGGGTGCACGTCATTTGTTTGCGGGTGGGTGGGTGGGTGGGAGAGGGTGAGACGGGGCGGTGGGCAGGTGTTTGCATGGGAGGGTGGGAGGCCCAGCTAGGTGGGCTGGGGAGCGTCTGAGCGCGCGATTGGGTGTGATGGCAGTGAAGTGCTTCAGCCTGGCCTGGTGTGCGAGGCGCTGGGAAGGGCTGATGGGTTGGTCTCCGAGGGCCGGGAGGCAGCTGCCGACCTGATCAGCAAAGCGCACGCCTCATGTCCGCCACGCAAGCGCTGGCGGGCCATCTGGTAGCCACTGTGTGTGGTTGTGCCGCAAAGCGGCCCGCCGCCAGGCGTGCTTGCCGGCTCCAGCTGCCCTGCAGCCGCCAAAATTCGGCAAACGAGGCCAGAAGAACGCTAGATCTCTGAGACCCTGCGCCGCCATGTGGGTATTTCCGGTGTGTGTGTGTCTGTCTGTCCGCACTGACCTCGCATCCCCTCCTGCCCCCTACCCTGCAGAGTTTGGGGACGTGAAGAACATTTACATGAACCTGGACCGCCGCACCGGATTCGTCAAGGGGTGGGTGGGTGCCCTGGGTGTTTATGGCTTGTGTTGAGTGTTTGCGGGGGCAAGGATGGGAGGTTGTCCAGGCAAACGTATGGCTGGGTGGTGGGGGCGGATACTGGGGGCAGCGCCACACCTGCACTCGCCTTCATCGCTCGTTCTCTTCACTCTTTCTTTTGCCCACAGCACGAGCTGGTTGAGCATGGGATCAAGCTGGAGGTGCACTGCTCCCATCTCAATTTGTTGTTGCACAGCATGGTTCTGATCAGTTGTTGCTTGTTCTCCCTGTACCTGCTCGCAGCTACGCGCTGGTTGAGTATGGGACCAAGCAGGAGGCGCAGGCAGCGATTGACGAGATGGACGGGAAGGAGCTGCTGACGCAGGTGTGCTGCGGGGGAGAGGGAGCTTGGCAAGTTGTTGGGGGTGGGCAGCCTTGGGGGGTGGGGGCTTGCGGGCTGCTCATGGGGGGGGAAGTGATTGATGCATGGCATGGGAAGGAGCCGCCTGTGGAGGTGTGGGGGGGAGGCGCAGGTGTCTCCGCGTGCATCTTATGCACCCCCAACAAACTTTACTGTGCCCCGTCGCCTGCAGATTGTGCACGTCAACTGGGCGTTCAGCAGCGGCCCGCTGCGCCGCGCGCGGCGGTGAGGTGGCGCCGACAGGCCGGCGCCCGCCCCTCGGCTGGGGCAGCAGCAGGATGCTTCGGGCGAGCGCAGCATGGGCGGGGGCTCTGGCGCAGAACTGCCGTTCCGACAGACTGATAGTGAAGCAGGCTAGCCTATCACCCTTGCCTCTCCTCCTCCCTCCCGCCCACCCCTGCCTGCCCATCAGCCTGCCCTCTCTCATGCCTGGCGGTTGGCGAGCGTCGGCCTCCCCTCCTGCCGACCCTGCATCTCTGCCTGTGCTCTTTTCTCGCCTCCTCTTTTGCCCGTCTCCTCCCCATTACGGATCCACCCCACCCCTGACTGCCAGTCTCTGCACCCAATGCTGTAAAAACCGCGACCACGCTGCTGTGAGGCAGGTTTCTCGCTCCTGCTTGAGCACTGGTGTTGTTGCAGGGAGCGGGCCTGGACTCTGCTAGCTGTCTCGCAGGTTGCCTGAACTCGGCAAGAAGGCATCAGTGAGGCCAGTTTCAGGCGTTTACAAAAGGACAGCACGCAGTGCGAGCCAGAGCATGGAGCCCCTTGCATTTCCAGGCAGGGTTGACCGCATGTCAGCCGCTGGTACACACTACCTTCCATCCTGCTTTGCCGGCTGCGCTCACCCCAGCACTGCACCGCCGTTCGTGCCGCCTGCACCGCCGCCCGCTCGCCTCACAGCGCTCTGACACCTCCTGTGCGGCTGGCACCCATGCCGTCAATCCATTTCAGCAATGCGCAGCACTACCGGGAAGTTACCGAACGCCGCGTCGCCTCCCACACGGTGTGTATGAGCGGAAGCTGCGGGGAATGTGCTTGCGGCAGGCCTTCAAGCGCGCCAAACAGGCCTGTCCTCCATCTTTGTCTGCTGCAAACATCACCTGCTCTTCTCCTAGACCGCCAGGACACCTGTCCGCACCATGCCCCAGGTCCAGAACGAGAACGCCCGGCCGCAAGCCCTCCGTATGGCGGGAAACGCGCTCTCGGCGGGCTGTGCCCCGGCACTTACTCAGACCGTCAAGGAAAGGTGAGCGCGATCGGAGGGTAGCTTCCCCGGCTCGTCTGGCAAGGGCGTTCCCGCCCTGCCGCTCCAATGCCGTGGCCCGCCTGCCGTACCGTAGCCTGGCGTTCCCCCGTCCCATTCACTCAACACTCAACTCCGTGATGACCCATGCAGGAACCATCCCCTCTGCCACCAACGCACCGTATGTGTGAGCCAGCGAGGCGCATGGTGTGAAGGGGCCATTGCCGCACGGGTGAGCTGCCAGCAGTGCTCCTGCCGCTGCCGCCGCTGTCTTGCCAAACCTGCACCCTGCCTCATGCTGCGAGCGCCTGTCGCTGTCGCATCCTCCACCACTCCTGCCACTCGACACACAGGCGTGTGCTGCAGGGATTGCATGCTCACATCACCCCTGCCCTCTCCCCTCCGCTTGCCCGCAGGCCCAGCATTGGGATGCGCAGCACCCACATGGCAGCACCCACCAGCAGCCCAGCAGCGTGGGCAGCAGGTTCCCTTGTGCCACGTGGCAGCCGCAGCTGGAGGGCATCTGCGAGCTCACCCCCTGCTGCTCCCCTGCCTCATCTGCCGGCTCAGAGGCTCTGACGTTCACACCGAGCCCCTCGGCAGCGCTCCGGCGGCGCTCCGCCCACGCCCGCGCCTGGGGCGAGCACAGCTGGCCGGCAGACGAGGACAGCGGCACGGGGCCCTGGGCAGACGCAGAGGCGCTGTGAGCAGCCGGCAGGCACCCGCTGTTGCCGGCTGCGCCCCTCTGCACGCACTGTTGCCCTGCACTCAGGCGAGCCATCCCCTTCCCGGCATCCTGTACCTCTAGGCTAGCTGTCTGTACTTCCACTCCCTTGTGATCCTCCCCGCCTGACTTGCTGACCGCATCCGTTGTACCTGCCACCTGCCTGCTCCCACAAATCGGCCTGCCATTGCACAAATGGGCCGCCGGTTGTGCCCCACCCAGCACTGTAGTTTTCTCAAGCTTTCCAATTTCATGCAACCCCCCCTGCGTTCGTGTTGACATCATGTAAAGCGCAACATGCATGCTCGGCTGCACAGCCACGGCGGACTGGCAGCTCTCGCATGGACAGCTCACGCAGCAGCACTGCTGCAGGTGCCTGCTCTGCTTTGTGTCGCCGCATGCTGCAGATGTTGTACAAGACCTGCAGTGTGTGGCCTATGGACGTGGTGGCCGTTCTGGACATTACGTGTGTCAATGTGCCAGACGGGACCCCCGAGTCGCCAAGGCCTAGTTGGGCAGGGCATCACTGCACTGCTGTGGCTGGCAGCAAAATAACCACATTACGGCTGGCAACATGTGAATCCGCAGGTGCACAGTTCGAATAGATGCGTTCAGTCAGTCAGCGATTCAGAAGGAGATGGCCCCCCACACCTGCCGCATCTGCCCCTGGCCCAGTGGGGCCACCCGCTGCCAGCATCTCGGCACAAGCAGCTGCTGGGCGGGGTTATGAAGTCCAGCCAATGTTACAAGAATCCCATCCGCAATGGCTGCCTGCACCAAGCTTTTGCACTCTGGACCAACCACGGGGGGTGCCTGCAGCAAACAGGGGTCCCGCCCCAGCAGGCGCAGCAGGGCTTGGCGTTCCGGGAATTCTGGGCTTCCACCGGCCCTTCGTCTGCATCTTCGATATATGCTATCATCTTCTTCACTGCTGCATAACGGCTGCGCCCGTCTGCTGCCCGTTCAGCGGACGACTGTGTCCAGGCGCCGCCTTCACGCCGGCACTTTTCGCCCAGCCTGCAGCGGCATGCCGCTTTCAGATCAGGAGCAGGTGAGCTGTTCGGGTGGGGATGCATCGGGTGCCGCAGCGCCCTATCGCCCGTCGGCCAGCCGACCGACCGCTCGACGCCGCCCCCCACCCTTTGATCCGTGCCCTTCTCTGCAGGCGGCCACCGCTCCGGCCTGCCCAGCCTGGGCTCGAGAGCACATCGAGATGCGTTGGGAAAACAAGCAGCTGGCCTCTCTGGCACAGCGGGGGCCCTACTCCCTCGCTTTCCTGGGTGATTCGATCACGGCCGGGCTGGCAGGCGGCGGCCGCCGGCTGGGCAAACGGCTACAAGCAGCAGAGAAGGCGCTGGGGGGGCCTGTAGGCATCTTTGGCATACCAGGTGGGCGTGGCATGGGGAAGCCGTCACTGTGGAGTGGCACAGGATTGTGGGGCGGCACAGGCAGCGATGCGCCCTGGCTCCATGCCGCAATCCCTGCCCACCCCACTGTGGGCTGGGAGCCATGCTGCAGTAACGCGGCAGTGACAGCATAGTGCGTTTGCCCCGCCCTGCCACCCCCTGCCCACCCTTTTTGCTGCGCGGCAGGGAGGCATGTGCGCTGCCCACTCCTGCTCCTTCTCCACACACACACGCCGGCGCCCCCTGCCTGCCGCCGCCCTCCCTGGTGCATCAGGCGCCAAGCTGGACAGCCTTGAACCGTAAGAGACCTTCAGCAGCCTTGCTTCCTGCTCTTCTGCCCCGCAGGTGACAAGGTGGAGAACTTGGCCTGGCGGCTGGGCAACGGCGGCATGCCCGCGGCGCAAGTGTACTGCGTGCAGATCGGCACCAACGATGTCTGGCTGCGGGAGCGGCCCTCCGAGATTGCTGGGCGGGTGGGTGAGAGGGTGGGGCGGATGGAAAGGGCCGCAGGGGCGTTGCGTATCCATGCCTGCCGTGTGTGTGCGTGTGTGGATGCCTTGTGCGACTTATCTTTTGACTCTGGCATCAGAGCCAGCCTCGCCAGCCTGACGTGCCGTGCTCTGGCCCTCCTTTGTTATCATTTCGTTGTGTTTTTGCTGCTGGCTGCCCTGGCCACTGGGCTGCCCCCCCACTCCGACTGTCATGATGGCTGGCTCGTTCACGCTGCTTCCGGGGCGCGTCAAGGCTGCTGCCTGTGCCCTATCCTCCTAATACCGTCAGCCGGCTGCCCCCGTCGACTTGCACACCTCCCGTGGCTGCTGAACCGGCGCCACTGCTGCGCTTCCCCTCTCCCCCTACCCTCCCTCCGTCATGGACAGATAAAAGAGCTTGCTCGGTACCTACGCGCCGCCCCCGACTCCCACGTCGTGCTGCTCTCCCTCTTCTGGCTCTGCGAGCGGGTGCGTGAGGGCAGCGTGCATTGCAGGCAGCTGCAGTAACACTGGCTGGGGCTGTTGAGCACGGGGGGTGAGGGAGCTGGGCGGTCCCGCTCTTCCCCCTCTGACTGATGGGTGCTGGCAGGTGGCGCCGTCCACGGCAGGCGGCACTGGATAGAAGCAAACAGCTGGGGGAGCAGTCGGCCCTGCCAGCTGCTGCTTCTCGCACCGACCCGGCACCCTCCTTTGTCACCTGCCTCCCTGCCTGCCTGCCTGCTGCAATGAGTTCCCTGTGCAGACCCCGCAGGCAAGGGCGGTCAACGACTCCCTGCGCAGCTTTGCCGCCACAGCGGGCGACCCTCGGCTGCACTACTCGGGGGCGGGGGAGCAGCTGCCGCTGGAGCTGTTCCCAGGCAGGCTGGGGGGGAGGGAGGGCGGGAGGGCAGGGCCCAGGGGAGCTGGTGGGTAGGCTGGATTGAGGCCAGGTGGGTGAGTGGCTGGCGCCAGCTTAGGGTGGCCGCTGCAGCATGCGGCTGCGTGGAGAGAAGACCTGTGCCGGCAGACCTGTGCCCAGGCAGGCCCTGGGGAGGGTGAGGAGCTGGAGTTGACCCCACGCCTTCCGGTCGCCCGATCCACCATGCGACTTGCATCACCCCTGTCGAAATCCCGGGGCTTCTCAGAGGCTTGCAAGCAGTACAATCCACCGAAAAGTCGATCACATCCTCAAGGCTGCCGTCATCATCTTCTTCCCGCTACTGTACTGCTGCTTTTCCCGCTTCAGTACCTGTACTGCTTCTGCTTCCCAGTGCAGATGGCGTCCACCCGGAGCCCGAGGCGTGGGAACGCGTGCTGCAAGAGCTCCTACCTTTTGTCAAGCAGCTGCTGTAGCCTGCCCGTGGCATGGGGCTGCTGCCGCAGGTGCCCAGGCTGGAAGACCACTGGGCACCACCAAGTAAGTGCTTCTAGCGCTGCCAGGTATTGCTGGGGCAGGGGCGGCAGCAGTTTGCGCATCAACAGGGCGGGGGCGGGCTGTACATTTGGGCAGGCGCAGCCGTACCTCGTGCTGCTGCCTGGCCTGCATCTGCCCACCACCTGCGCATCCTCTTCCCTGCCCTACTGCAACCCGTGCAGATCCCTGTGTTTTCATCCGACTGTGCACAACCCGCAGGGCAGCCCTGGTTCCGCTGTGTGCTGCACATGCTTGTGTCGATGTACACTACGATGT
Source organism: Micractinium sp. NFX-FRZ (assembly GCA_029339195.1). NCBI lineage: Eukaryota > Viridiplantae > Chlorophyta > Trebouxiophyceae > Chlorellales > Chlorellaceae > Micractinium > Micractinium sp. NFX-FRZ. Next base: position 30,828 of record JAPTJF010000075.1, on the reverse strand, counting down.
AATGCTGTACCACTGTGCAATGGTGTAATGAAGCGGAAATGACAAGGCAATGAGAGTCGCAACGCAGGGAGACATGCTGCATGCTTGCCAGCTAGGCTGAGGTGCCTCAGCTGGGTGCAGGGCCAGGGGGCGGTCTCAGCGGCCGCTGCAGCTTGGCGTGCAGGCGCCGGCACTTGACCAGCTGTGGGGTCCTCCAGTGGGGGCCCGGATGCAGGCCTGGTGCCGCAGTACCGCACAGCCTGGCACCTGCAGGCACTCAGAGCCGTGCAAAGCGCATGGCAGGGTACGCAGCGTGGTAGGGCTGGGCCAACGGCCACGTTTGCGGTTGTGGGGGGTGGCAGCAGCGCTGTGAAGGCCGATGGAATGCGTGCCAGTTGAACATGTTGAAGAGGCATGGGGGCTGGGCCAGCAGCTGCCACTTTCACGCTGGGCAGCACAACTGGGTACCCACTGCCTCCACCTTGCTCGGCATCCCCTGGCTAGTGGTGGCGCAGGGCTTCTGTGTTTGGCAGCAGCCCAGGCACTGCACTGTCGAGACGCTCAGTGGGCTGGCTGACGGTTGAGCGATTGGCAGCTGGCATGGTGTTTCCGCAACAGCAAGGGAACATGTCTGCAGCGGATCCTTAACGTCAGCTGCCAGTTGCACCGCCGTTGCCGCGCCACCCATGTCTCACCCTGTACACGGGTGCCGGAGGGGGCAGCGGCGGGCGCCGGCGGGGCAGCGCGGGCGGGGCGGCGTTTGCGACGGCATCCCTCCCTCCCTTGTCGCAACTGTAGTCACGCCGTACGCACGTGGGCTGTGCCACCGAGCGACAAACGTGCCGAATGTAGGCGCATGCTGGCCATGACATGAGATGCAATTGGCCCTGCACTTTTGGCCCCTGAACGGGCGCCAGACCGGAATGCTTCTCTTCTGCCAACCACTATTTTGCCTCGCTGATCCACTCAACCCGCTTAAGACAACATGCAGACCTGTTCTCAGACCTTCAAGGCGGTCGCTGCGCCCCGGCCCTGCCGGCGCAGCCCCGGCCCAGTGCGGTGCCAGCAGCTGCAGGGCCTGCCACGGGCTGTGCAAGAGGCGGCAAAGACCGCGGCGCTGGCCACGGTCGCCGCTAGCTTGGTGCTGGTGAGAGCCACAAGTTTTTCTTGTGCTGGGCGCCCGCTGAGTTGGCGGCGGCGGCGGCGGCGGCGGGCTGGCGGCAGGCACGGCCGGGCAAGATCACAAGAGGGCAGACAAAGCAGATGGCTGTCAGTGTGCTGCAACGAGTCTGCTCTTGCTGCTTTCATTGCTTCTTCCTTATTGTCTTCCGGTGTACCAGTGCAAGCACGTTTCTATGTGTTGGGGCGCGCCCCTTGTTGCGAGCGTGCTGCCCATCGCCTGCCCGCTGCTTTGTGCGGCTCCAGCCCTTCCCTGCTCCCGCTCTCCTCCACTTGCCATCCCACTTCGCCTCTCATCACTCTCGCATGCCTGCCCGCCCCTGCCGCTGCCACCGCAGGGCCTGGGCCTGCCTGCGGAGGCTGCCAAGCGGGCGCCCAGTTATTACGAGAAGCGGGACGCGTATGAGCAGCAGCTGAAGGTGGGGTTGGGGGGGCGTTGGGCGGGGGGCGGTGCTGCAAGTTGAACGTTGACGTTGGTGTATGTGTGTGTGTGTGTAGGTGGGTTGTGTGTGGAGTCGAGCAAGTGGTACGCGGGTCCAGCTGGCCCACAGGGCTGCCTTGCCGTGTTGCTAGCGCCCCTGCTGGCTGCTGCGGGACAGAACTGTCTTGCCTGCCAATCCAGGTCCGTGATGGCGGCACACACCCCTGAAATTGCGGTTCTTGCGAGTGTGTGTGGCATCCCCTGGCGCCTGCCCTGCCGCGCCCTTGCAGCAGCTGGTTCAATGTGACCACCTCCAGCATACAGGCGCACCCATGTGCACTGCCACAGCCTGACGACCGCCGCCCTGCCCTGCCTGCCTCCCGCTAAACTGCTGCAGGCAACGCTGCAGGCGCGCGGCGGCGAGCGGCCCACCGTCAATGCTGCACCCAAGGTGCGCCTGCGCTGGGTGCAGGCCCGTTTGGGCCTTGCTTGAGTGTGTGTGGTCTTTCAACCGCTGGGGCTTTGCTGGGGCTCTGCAAGAGTGCATGCTAGCTGGCGGTCCCTGTGCCCAATCGTCTTCCTTGAGCCATGCCCAAGGGCGCACTTTCTTCCTGCAAGCGGCGGTGCACGGCCGGCCGGCGGGGCCCCTCTTGCTTGCCCCTCTGCTTGAAGCGGGCTGCCATGCCCTTGGGGGCTGGGGAGCTGCACACTGTGTGGGAGGCAGCCATTGTGGTAGTCCAGCTGTGCTCCGACGTCACGCCCGTGCTGTGCTGTGCTGTGCTGTGCTTCCTTCCCTGCTTCCGTCGACACTGCGCTCGTCTCACCATGCTGCGCCATGCCGTGCCATGCTGTGCTGTGCTGTGCTCCCCTCCTGCTTCCGCCGACGCTACGCACGGTCTTACCATGCTGCGCCATGCTGTGCTGTGCTGTGCCGTGCTGCAGGGAGAGTACATTACCGAGGCAAAGCCCAGGACTCTTGACTTCAGGTGTGCCACAGCAACATGGTTTGGACGGCGGCAACGGCAGGGCAACTGCCCGGCCAGCAGCAGTGTGGCAGGCAGCACAAGTGTGCAGCCGTCCCAGGCAACTTTTGTGGCCGGGCGGTGGCCATGGCGGCACCAGTGGTGTGCTGCAGCATCGTTGCATGCCAACTAAAACTTGCCCCTGCTGCCTGCCCGCCCATCCTCCTGCCTGCCTCGCAGCGACGCCAAGAAGACGATCCGCGAGCCCACCACGGGGCTGCCCACGCCCCTTCCCGCACGCGCCGACAACTGAGGCGCCAGCTAGACCGGCCCGCCGCCTGCTGAAGGATTCAAAGCGTGTCCAAGTCGATAACCATTTGGGGTGGCAGCGCCTTGTCCTTCCTCCTATTTCATGCCACACCCACTACAGCACAGTCTGTCTTTGCCAGACGTAAGTGCAGCTGCTCATTGCCGATTGTTCACTAACACCGGCAGCTTCTGCTGAGGTGGCACCTTGCGGTTGGCACACCCCGTGCCATTCAACCCCGGGGGGCTGCTGCTTCACAATCGCACTGTTTTGTTGCTCCGATTCTTTGCCCCGAGACCCAGGTGCCACTGTCCAGGATTGCGTGGGCGCATGCCTCTCCCCGCCTGCCTCTGCCCATCTGCCTTGCACCATGTACTGCACTATACACCAGCATTAACACTCAATCTAACAGGCAAAACAGCAGTCGCCAATGCTTGATGGACGTTGTGTATTGCATTCTGCTGAAGCTAGATCAAGGCTCCTCAGCTGAGTGGGGGCTATGGTGCAGCCTCAGAAGCAGCAGCGGCCGTGGCAGCGACGGCTTGCAGGCGCCGGCACTCTGCCTTGTGCGCCCTCCAGTGCGCCCGGCTGCATGCCTCGCTGCAGTACCGCACAGCCCGGCACCTGCAGGCGGGAGGAAGGAAGTGGGATGAACGATGCTGATTCACACAGGGCAGGCAGGCCTTAATGATGACCAGTCAGCAGAGCATAGGCAGCACAGCGTAGGGGCATTTCGGGGCTGATGACGGGCAAAAAGTGCTACACAGTGTGCTGTCACCACTCACCCGCCACAGCGGCGCAGGTGCTCGGCGTTGGTGCACCCCTCAGCAGCGCACACCCTGGCTGCGGCGGCAGCAGCAGCTGCAGCCGGGTCTGGGCTCCCGTGGCTCCGAGCTCCCCCACTCTCCTCGGCACCCGCTGCCTCAGCAACCTCGTCTGCTGCACGCGGGACCGTCGTGCCCCCTGCTGCTGCGGCTGCGTCGGTTGCTGCTGCCTGGGCCTGGCCGGCGTCGTCCGGGCTGCTGTGAGCAGCGGCTGCTGCTTCGCTGGCCTCCCTGCTGGAGCAGCTACCCTGTAGCTGCTGCAGCGTTGGGACGCCGCCGTCAGCATTGCTGGCGGCGCTGTGCTCGGGGCTGCTCGTGGCAAGCAAAAGCCGTGCATCGAGCATTGAACCCTGCAGGACTGCCTCCCCGCTGCCAAGCAGGCATTGCAGCAGGGCAGCGTTGCCGCCGGCCGCCGCAATGGCCGCGCCACACTCAAAGCTGCCATGGGCGAGGCTGCAGAGCGCACGGACAGCAAACTCCCTCAAGCCTGGGTTGCTGCTGTGCATGTGTTGCATCAGCAAGGGGATGGCACCTGCCGATGCAATGGCCGCGCTGTTCTGAGCTGCGCTACGTTGCGTGCTGGCATTGGAGAGGTTTTCCAGAGCGTAGGCTGCTGTCCCTTGCACGGCCTCGACGTGCCCGGGCTGCAGGCGCAGCACCAAGGCAGCGATGCCGCCTGCTGCAACAATGGCTGCAATGCGCTCTGGGCTGTTGATGGACAGTTTCGCCAAAGCGCAGGCCGTCGCGTGCTGCAAGTCGTCGGTGGTGCCGCTGGTACGCAGCAGCCTCACCAGCACTGGAATGGCACCGCCGGCGGCGATGGCCGCCTTTGTGGCCGCAGGGCCGTTTGCAAGGGACAACAGCAGTCTGGCTGCCGCCACATGCACGCCATTGCCGCTGCCGCTGCTGCGCAGGACACCCACCGTGGCAGGAATGGCGCCGGAGGCTGCCATGGCTGCGATGCTGTCGGGGGTGGCTTCAGCCAGGGCGCACAGCGCCGCAGCTGCATGCTCTTGCAGCGGCCGAATGCAGGCGGCACTGGTGCCGCTGCCAGTGTGGCTGCTGCGGCTGCTGCCGCGAATGCTGAGTGACAAGCACCGAACAAGAGGCGGGATTGCGCCGGCAGCCACGGCAGCAGACGCCCTGTTAGGGCTGTTGGCAGCAATCATGGCAATAGCTGCGGCCGCATTATCGTGCAGATCGTTGTTCACGCGGCCCTGCAGGTGGCGCACCAATGCTGGGATGCTGCACGCCGCTGCTACTGCTGCACTGCTGTCCGGGCTGTGGTTCAGGATGTTGCGCATGGTCCCGGCTGCCATCACCAGCAGTGCGTCACTGCTGCCCCGCTCCAGGCGTAGTGCCACGGCGGGAAGCCCGCCCGCTGCTGCAATGGCCGCGCTCAGCTCGCCGTTGCACGACAGGCGGCACAGCAGTTTTGCCGCCACCGCCTGCTCCGCCTCGCTGCCGGCCTGCTGCAGCCGCTGCACCAGCGCTGCCACATTGCTGCTCGAAGCAGACATGACGCCCTGGTTGCGGGCGCAGCCAAGAAGAGGAACTCCTGCGCGGCTGGGCGCAAAGATGGGGTGGGCGGCGCGGCGGCGCAGTTAGCAGGCAGTCCGAGGGGCGTCGCAGGGCGGGAAGTCCTGGCGGCCGCGGCCCATGCAGCCTGCAGGTGTCTCAGCGCAGGTTCTAAACATGATAGCAAGTTCAAGCACACGCTGCCGCTCACTTTGATGTCTCAGTCGGCTGCGGTCGAGCCTTCGGAGCTGTGGGGCCAGGCGCGCTCGAAGCAGGTGATGTTGGGAAGAGGTTGAGCGAATGTGTGGGGGACACTGCAGCAGTCGAGCGCTGCTCCGAGGTTACGCAGTGTCCGTCGTTTAACAAGCGCAAGCACCCGCTCTCTGGCAGTCTCAGTGCAGCTAAATGCTTGGTGGAGCAGAGGGAGAAGAAGAAGCGGCAGAGGTGCAGCGCCCCGCCAGCTGGCGCAGCGCCGGCGGCAGTGGGCGGGTGCCCGCCCATGCTTGCAACAACCACACGCACTCAACTCACAGAACCAACCACAGCAGCCAGCCAGCCGCCACACTTTTCTGCTGGTTCGCTTTGGGTACGGCACAAGATCATGACCCCAGGGTGCTGTCCCCGCCCGTGCTTCAGTTGAAACAGCTTGCAAGCAGCAGTTGAGCGGCCCCGGGCCGCGGCTGGGTCCCCAGCCGTCGCTGCCTCGGAACATTTTGGTGTTGATGCGCCCAAAGAGCACTGACCGAGAGGGCCTATGGAGCGGCGAATTGGTGGATGCCTGCTTGATCACACAGCGGGGGGAAGATGAAGCAAAGGCCCAGAGGCTTAGCCGCCGGCCCCGGCACTCTGGCGGCACCATTGGCAGCCAGAAGCAGCGCTGGTTTTATGCTGTGCCATGGAAACCTGGGAAACATTGCTTGATTGCACTATGCTTCCAATGGAGCTTCAGCTGATTAGGTAACTGATCCCCAAGCTAACCAGGAAAGTTGGGCAGGGAGCAGAGGCAGGTTGGGGCCGGCAAGCCGTGTGGTACAGGAACGGAAGATGAGCGGGCACTTGGAGGGTGTGCAACTTCAATGAAAACACCTCCCCTTCTGGTTCACGTGGAAGAAGAGCCCACGGGCAGTGGTGGCAAAAGAAGTCAATGCTGGCAAGTGCGGCCGGCCGCGGCAGTTCTCCTGTAGGCAGCCGCGGCAGCCGCTCTGGTGGGAGGGCCTGCAGTTGGGTGCTCCCACCTGCAGGCGCTCTTGGATGTGGTACCGTGTTGAACGGTGACAGATCTCCTCGATACACAACTGGGCCGCGCTGTTGCAACTTAAACCTCACACACTTTCAAGCAGCATGGCGAAAGGGCCTCAGGCTGCTGGGCAATTTGCCACGGTGGCGGCGACGGCGGTCACGGCTCTGCCGGGCGTCGCCAAGTTGCTGCAGATCAACCGCTTGTGACATGACACGCGTTCACCAGCATCGCAAGCAAAGTTTTCAGTTTAAAGCACCCACTCCAGCCGCAGAAGGGAGTTCATGCAGCCAGCTCGTCGGGCTGGAAAGCGAGCCCGCCACTGGCCTTCACATGCATGGGCAGCTCTTGATGGGGATGGCCTCTGCTTATCGATAGCTACGTGCACAAGGTCAGTGTCTGGCCAAACTCAAGACTTGAAGACTTGAACGGAGTCGTGCGCCGGCTGCCACTCCACCGTCGCCTGCAGCAGCGGCTCAGCATGGGTGCCTATGGAATGGCATGGGCTGTAGCTGCGCAGGTGAGCGGCCCTGCCGCCCAACGTTGCCCCCGCACCGCCACCGCCACAGCTTGCAACCGCCGCCGGGCGCCCGCCTCCTCCTCGGGACGCAGCGCACATGCGCAACCCTCAGCGCATTGCGCCCCAATGCGACTTGCTGAGCACATGTCCACGCTGCACATCGTGCGTGCAGGGATGCTGGGTGCTGCCTGCTGCCGAGCTGGTCGGCTTTGCATCGTTTCTCATGGTGCTGCTCTGCCCCCAGCTGTGGTCGATGGAGCCGGACCACCCTACCCGCCTCAAGGCGCTCACCGCGGCAAACTTCAGTACGTGTAGCGCCCTGCCTCCAGGGGTAACAAGACTTATGGAGAGCCATTACACTCTGTGGCGGGAGGGAAGATGGCATGGCCCAGCAAGCGTGACCGCCCTCCACCCTCCCAACTTCCCCTTGCACCCTTGCCCCCTGCCCTGCGCTGCAGTGGTGCTTGGCTGCCTGTTTGTGCTGGTCACCAACCAGCCGCCGCTCTACATGATCGTGCCAGCCGCCGTCGGTTTGGAGGCCTATCTTTGGTAAGGATGGGACGACATGGCGCAGCACCCAGCTGGCCGTCACCATGCAGCACCCAGCAGAGGCGGGCCCGCTGGGCACATGACGGTGAGCGCCGCCACGATGCAGCACCCAGCTCAGCTCAGCTCAGCTCAGCTCAGCCCAGGCTGGCCGCCCTTGGTGGAAGACAATCTCCCGCCCAGCCCCAGTCCCCGCCCTGTCAGTAGCGCTCTGACCCTCCCTCCGCCCTCTTGATCGACCGCTCTGCAGGTGGCGGGCCAAGCAGCTGGCAGCGATTGAGGCGCGCAGGCAGCAGCAGCGTATGCGGATGCGTGCGCTGTCCGACCCAGGCTACAGGGCCAGCCTGATGATGACTGTGGCAGCCAGCCAGGGTGACACCGCAGCCGTGCTGAACCACCTTGCCTCAGAGGCCTGCAACCCTGCCACCGCCTACGATGAAGGGCAGACTGCTGCCCACTGGGTGGCAGGGACCGGCACCGCCGCCGCCCTGAAGCTGGTTCTTGCAGCAGCACCCGCCACCGCCCTTGCCACAGACAATTTCCGCAGCACGCCGCTGCACTATGCAGTGGCGCACGGGCGTGCGGCTGCGGTGGACCTGCTGCTGCAGCAGGCGCCCGAGGCTGCCGCGATGCTCAACTCCGACGGACTCACCCCCCTGGGCGTAGCGCTCCGCTTGGGGTGCTCTGCAGCGCTGCCCCCCCTGCTGGCAGCCAGCAGCGCGCCGACAGCCGCCCAGACCATCCTGCCCGCTGCCAGGGGCACTCCCAGTGCGCTGCACAGCTTTGCAGATCTGTTCACCATCCACATCATGCTGCCCGACGAGGTGTGGCAGCTGGTGCCCACCCCTTGCCCTGGCCTGGGCCGCGCCCTGCCCGCCGCGCTGGCACTGCCCGTCGCCAGCAGGGCAGGGCAGGTGCGCGAGATTGTGCGCCGCCTGCCGCAGGCCGACAGGGCGCGGCTGCACACGCTGCTGCTGTGCCTGGCGCGTGCACAGCGCAGCGCGGGGCTGGAGCTCCCGCCAGACATCCTCTGCATGGTGCTGGCTGTGTGACAGCTGTGACTGTGCGACAGCTGTGCCTGTGTGAACGGCTGTGTGGCATCCCTGTGTGACAGCTGTGCCTGTGTGAACGGCTGTGTGGCAGCTGTGCCTGCCAGGCCAGGCAGCCGACGAGGTTACCTCCCAACCAACCCCAAAGTGCCAAAACCATCGCGGGCGGGCTCTGTTCTATCCAGCCCGAAAACTGCTCGCAGCCTGTTCCCCTCCAGGGCTTCTCCCCAGCGGGTCCATTCCCTCACTACAGTATACTCTGCCATCTGCCCTTATGTAACCCATTTTGACTGTGGCTGCAACCTGTTGATTATCGCCTAATGTTGATGAACTGTCCAGGTGCTTCTCGGGCAGCACATGGTGCAGGGCAGGTGCGGCAGAGGCAGGCGGGACGAGCGCATGTGCGCACACTGGTCATGCAGTGTTGGGGAGTGGGCACACTAGCAAACTAACTGTATCAGACACAAAAGAGGTACCAATGCAATGGGGACGCTGCTGGGTGCTGGGCTATGGGGCGGTCTGAGCAGCGGCAGCGGCGGTTGGGGTGGCGGCGGCCTACCAAGCGAGCGCCGGCACTTGGGCTGTACACTGCCAGCAATGCCAGGCTAAGGCTTCACAGCACAGCAGGCTCGGGAGAGGGCCGCGCGGCATCAGCCGCGGCCGCAGCGGCCTGCACGCGCCGGCACTCGCGCTTGTGCGCCTTCCAGTGCGCATTCCTGCACGCCTCGCTGCAGTACCGCACGGCACGGCACCTGCAGGCAGGCGTGGACCGGCAAAGCGTGCAGTGCAGTGCAGTGAGGCAACTAGTTGGCCACGGGCAAGCACGGTGGTGCAGGGAGGGAGGGGCAGCATCCGTGCTTCAGCTGAGCTGTGCTTTCCCCTCGGCTTGTGGTGCTTGTGTGCATGCAACCTCCATGGATCCATGTACGCAGGCAGACGCAGGCTTGTGCTACCCGTCGCAACAGCTGGCTAGACATGTCGGGTGAGGATCGAGCGCCCGATTCTGAATTCATCGCAGCCGGCTGACGTGCACACCCCCGCACACACACACAAGGCACCCACCGCTCACCCGCCGCAGCGGCGCAGATGCTCCGTGTTGCTGCACCCCTCGGCGGCGCACACCCTGGCGGGAGCTGCCTCGGCAGCCGCGTGCGGGGCGTCAGGTGCCGGCGCCGCCATTGCCGCCTCGGCCCCTGCTGCATCGCCTGCTGTCGCATGTCGGGGCGCCGCGCTGCACGCCAGTGCTTCGGCCTCGCCACCTGCCGCTGCTGCAGCCTCGCCACCTAGCGCTGCCTGGGCCTGGCCGGCGTTGGCCAGGCTTCTGAGAGCTGCAGCTGCAGCCTCCCGGGCTGCTTCGCTGGCGCCGTCGCGCGTCAACCGCTCCAACGCTGGCACGCCGCCTGCTGCTGCAATGGCCGAGCTGCATGATAAGCTGCAATTTGCCAGCTTCCCCAGCGCCGCAGCTGCCGCCTCCTGCGCTGCGCCGTCGCCGCTGCCCAGGCATTGCACCAGCGGGGGAATGCCGCCCGCCGCAGCGACAGCTGGCGCCTCGCCCCGCCTGCCTTCAGCAATCGCGCCAAGCGCCGCAGCTGCCTCCGCCCTCACCGCATCGCTGGTGCTGCTGAGGTGGCACACCAGCAGGGGAACGCCGCCGGCTGCTGCTATGGCCGCCTTGCTGTCGGGGCAGTCAACCGCCAGGTTGCACAGCGCCAGCGCCGAACACTTAATGAGCCCCTCAGCGCTGCCCTGCCCCAGGCAGCGCACCAGGGCGGGGATGCAGCCTGCCGCAACAATGGCTGCGCTGTGCTCCGGGCTGTCATAGGAGAGATCCGAGAGCACTCCCGCGGCCGCCTGCCTCTCTGCCTCGCTGCTGCTGCACTGCAGGCTGTGCGCCAGGATTGGGACGCCGCCTGCTGCTGCAATGGCAGCTCTGTTCGGTGGGCAAGCGTAGGACAGGCTGCTCAGCGCCACAGCTGCTTGCTCCTGCACTTCCGTGTTGCTGCTGCGGTCCAGGCAGCGCAGCAGCGCTCCGATGCCGCCGGCAGCGGCGATGGCTGCCTGCATTGTGGGGCTGCCAAAGGCAAGGTTGCCCAGCGCACGTGACACTGTCCGGAGCACATTCTCCTTGCTGCCTTGATCCAAGTGCCGCACCAGTATGGGGATGGCCCCCGCCGCTGCTATGGCCGCATTCCTGGTGGGGCTGCCACCGGCAAGGCTGGCAAGTGCGCTCGCTACAATGACCAGCAACGCCTCCCGCCGCCCCCGCTCCAGGCAATGCACCAGGGCAGGGATGCCGCCCGCTGCTGCAACGGCTGCACTGATCTCTGGGCCGTCGTACGCGTCCGCGTTGAGCGTGGCTGCAACCGCTGCCTGCTCCACCTCACTGCTGCTCTGCTGCAGGCGTCGCACCAGGGTTGAGATGCCGCCTGCTGTCGTGATCGCCGCCCCACGCTGGCGGCTGTTGAGGACCACATTGGCCAGCGCCTTGGCTGCTAGCTCCAGCAGCTTTTCGCTGCTGCCATGCTCAAGGCACTGCAGGAGGACGGGAATGCCGCCCGCAGCCACCACGGCGGCGCTGTGCTCCGGGCTGTCGCATGAGAGGGTGCACAGCAAGGCCGCCGCCACTTCCTGCGCTGCCTCGCTGCCGCCCTCCCGCAGGCGCTGCACCAGTGCTGGGATGTTGCGGCTTGACGCCGCCATGCGCTGACAACTGCCGGTCAGAAGAGGTGAGAAACGTCCCGGTTTGCAGCAGGAGCTCTGCACAACAGAGGGCGAAGCGGGACGGTGGGCACGCGGGCGGGCGGGCGGGCGGCGAGTGAGCGGCGGTGGGGCTGAGGTGCCAGACCCTATAATATATCGATCAAGGGCAGTGCAGCTCTCGAGGCCACTGTTTGCCCCAGCCGAGGTCGCTCACCAGGCGGGCGGGCGAGCAGGAAGCGTGCCAGGCAGGGGCCTGGCACTGCCTGGGCTGGTTCTCCGGGGCAGCAGGGCGCAGCAGAACAGCAGCTGCAGGCTCGCAAAAGTGATTCGGGTGCATACAGCGCGGGCCATGAGGAGCCCGGTGATGTGAGTGCCTGGCGCAGCGGCGGCAGCGGGCGGAGAGTGACCACTCACAGGTCACATTTCCTACCCCCGAATGAAGATGCCCGAGAATCATGATGACGCTAGCAGGCATGAGGACACCTCATACGCCCGGTCTCTGCAGACCAGCCTTCCAGGAGCGGGCCCCAGCAGTCTTGCTGGCCGAGGGAAGCCACGGCCTCAGGCCTGCCTCACTTTGGTGCATGCTCCTCCCATAATATAGTTGACTTGATTACTGAGCAAGGCAGGTGCTCCTGGCAGGAAACAGCATTGCCTATTAACTGGCAGGCCATTTCCACTATTACCTGGCGGGTCATCTCCACGTTGCAGTGCCTGCTTGCCTGCCTGCATACCTGCTTGCTTGCCCGACCGACTGCTGCCTGCCTGAGAGCGAATATGTTTTCTGCCTGCCATCTGGCCTGCAAGAAGGCATTCTGGGGGTGCACAAGCCCGAGTGCCAACGGGCTGCAGGCAGCCCCGGCGGCGCACATGCCGGGCGCTCCGGCTCCCCTCGGCGGCGCACACCCCGGGAGCGAGCAGCAGCAGAAGCAGGCTGGGCCGCAGGGGCAGCTGCTTCTGCTGCTGCCGCACAGGCAGCAGTTGCCTCGGGTGTTGCCTCCCCTGCACGGGAGGCTGCCACGTCCGTTGCTGCTGCCGCGTCGCCTGTTGGCGGCTGGGCCTGCAAGCCATGGATGCCATGTTTGCAAAGCGCAGCAAGTGACGGCTTCTTGGCTGCCCACCTGTCGTTGCCGTACTGCAGCTGCTGCAGGGCTCTGGCGTATGTAGAAGCTGCCTTGCTAGTGGGCTTGTCAGTGCCTGTCACACGCAATGCCCCGGCTGCACGTGTTTGCTGCTGTTCAGCAAACCACCGCAACCGCCCGCTCCGCATCGAGGCCGCTCCGCCGCAGCGCAGCAACATTGCGCCTGCCCGAGGCCAGTCCTGTGACTCTGGGGGCAGGAGCAGTGCTCCAGTGTGTGTCAGATACAGCAATGGGGGAATGGCTCCAGCTACAGCAACGGGGGAATGGCTCCGGCGGCACAGGGCACGCTGGCAGTGGATGCCCCGGAGGCGGCGGCGGCGGCGGCAGCCTGCCCTCGCTGCGTCTCGCGCTCACCATCGGGTATGCATTGGCCTGCCTGTAAGACGGAGAAAGCAGGGGCCCTCGCCCGGGCGAGTCCGAGCCAGTTCTATTCGAAGAGCTCGTTGTTATCACTCTAACGCTCGCTGCGCGAGCTTGCTGGACGCAAAGGAGGCTGGTACCGGCCCGATTCAGGCTGCGGGCTGCTCAATCGTGCGTGCCAGAACCGGGGCTCAGACGGAGATGAGGTGGGTTGCGGCCGACCACCGCCGGCAGCACACAGAGACCCCGCATGCACCAGCTGCCCAGCCTTGCCTCTGTCCCCCAGACCTTTGCACCGCTGAATGGTCCATGCGATGTTGTGCTTACACCGGCGGCTGCCGAGGGCCATGCGCTGGGAGCGGGGAGCATGCGGGGGTGCAACGCCGCTGCTGCCGCGATCCCAGGCAGGCCCGCAAGCATGGCGTGGCGGTGGGGAAAGCAGAGGCTGGGCTGCGGTGCCCAAATAAAGAAGCGCAGTGATATATGGAGGGCCAAATAAAGGCATGTCACGCAGTGCGGAGGGCGGGGTGGGCGCACGCTGTGCGCTGGGCTTTCTGCGTTGAAGGGGGCGCCTGCTGCTTGAGCAAGACAAAAAGCAGTTCTGCAGTGTGTGTACGAGAGAGGGGGAGGATAAGGAGAGGAAGGGGTAGGGGCAGATGGATGGGCAGGGGGCCGATGGGCCGGTGAATGAAAGTGGGCGGGGGGGTGGGGGGGCACAGTGCGGGGGGAGGGCAAATAGGGGAGGGAGCAATGTCGCGGTGGCGGTACACGGGGGCAGGTGGGGTGGGGTGGGTGAGTGGGTGTGGCAGGGGAGAGGGGGAGAGGTCGGGGTCTCGTTGTTGTGGGGGGAAAGGGTGGGGTCTTGAGTCCAAACACGGTAGTGGGGGAGGGTCGGTTGGCGCCAGGCTGGCGGGGCGCCGGGCGGGCCGGCGGTCGTGAAAAACGATTAGGCGCAGGGTCAGCAACTTCAAAACCCGGCAGCACTGGGCGCAGAGTTGGGAGGATTATTGGGTGCAGATGGGAAGGGGAGGCACGAGGGAAGGAGAGGGAGAGAAGGGGTTGTGCTGTACTGGCACGGGAGGGGGCAGGGACGGGGGCCATGTGCGCGTGGGGGCAATTGCGCACCGCCCGCCCGCGCATGATTCCAGCGCAGGCGGGGCGGGGCGCAGCATGCGCAGCGCAGCGCGCTCAGCACCAGCGCAGCGTGACGTCCATGTGCCCGTCGCGCACGCCGGCGCCGTTGCCGTCGATGGCATTGAAGCCCAGGGGGTCCATGTCCACTCCCCCCTGCCCGCACATGTCGACAACGACCATCTTGACGGTCTGCCCGGTGGCGGTGTTGGTCACGCACAGCGACTTGCCGCACTTATCCTGAGACATGGGGCCCAGGCCCTTGTCGTTGCAGTACGCGGTCTGAAGGCAGGGAAGGGGGAGGGAGGGAGGGGGAGGGAGGGGCGGGTCAGACGGGGCGGCGAGGAAAGGGAGGGCGCGGAGGGAGGCTGGCGACACGAGGGCTGGAGGCAGGGAGGCAGATGCCGGCCTTGCGCCCGCCGGCCCCGGGCACGGATGGCGCAGCTCCTGGAAACCCGGTTTCACCCGCAGCCCCGCCGGGCTGTCAGCAAGTGCTGGCTCCGGGCGCCTGCCCCCTGTAGCTGCTCCTGCCAGGCACAGCCCCCCGCCTCCCCCCCCGCCAGCTCAGCGCTGCCAGCTCAGCAGCTCACCCAGGGGCGGGTCAGCAGGGTCTTCTTGTCAATCTTCTCAAAGGCGTCGGCGCAGTAGAGGGAGGAGGTCTCATACAGGGGGGCGTAGTAGTGGTAGCTGCAAGGAGCGAGGGGGCGGGGGCGGGAGGGAGGGAGAGGGCACGGTGTGGGTCGGGGGCAGGGGAGGAGGGAGGTGGCTGCGCCCGGCGGGCACATGCAGGCAGGCCGACAGGCAGGCTGCTGCCCAGGCAGGCAAAGCGGGCCCAGGCAGACAAGCAGGCAAGCACGCAGGCAGAGCAGCAGGCGGCCAAAGCAGGGAGGGCAGGCAGGGCAGGCAGGCAAGCATAAAAGGCCAGGCCAAGCAGGCAGGCAGCAGGGCAGGCAGGCAGGCGTGCTCACGTGGCGTAAGCGATCTTGCCAGAACCGCCGCCAGACTCGCGGGTGACCTCGGGTGTGTCCATCTCAAAGCCGGCGCCCACCTTTCTGCCTCCGGGCAGGCCGTCCCCGCCGTCGCTGCTGCCACTGCTGCCGCCGCCGCTGCTGCTGTCGTCGTTGTTGTTGTTGCGGTCGCTGTTGTTGCTGTTGCTGTCGGAAGAGCCGCCCTCCTCGCGCCGCGCCTCCTTGTCCTCCCCATCCTTCTCCTCATGCTCACCCTCACTGTCATCATCATCGCCGCCATTGCGGGCCTCCCTCTCAGCCTTGCGGGCCGCCTTCTCTAGCGCTGCCACCTCAGACTCGTGCGCGCCCTCACGCTTTGCCTGCTCCGCCAGCTCATCCTGCTGCGCCGCCAGCTGCTCCTTCTCGCGCTGCGCCTGCTCGTCGGCCGCGCGCTGCGCCTTGGCGGCCTCGCCCGCCGCCTGCTGAGCATGCTCTGCCTGCCCCTCTGCCACCAGCTTTGCCAGCTCAGCTTCCTGGGCGGCCAGCTGCTGCTTCTCCAGCTCTGAGGGGGAGTTCTTGTCCAGCAGGGCGCGGCCGGCTGCCACGGGGGCGGCCAGCTGGCAGAGGGCCAGCAGGGCCAGCAGGGCCGCCGCCAGGGTGGCGGGGTGGGTGCGTGACAGACGCATGGCGGTGGGTGGTGGGTAGTACAGCCTGCGGTGGGGGGGCGGGGCGGGGTTGGGATGAGGGGATGCAGCGTCAGGGCTGGGTGGATGTGAGGCTGCGCTGTCTAACCCCTACAACCGGCGGTAACCGACACCCCAGGGGGCTGGGCTGTCAGGCATAACTGTTGCGCCAGACATGTAGTGGCGCCATCGGGGGATGGGCGCGCGCATACAGGGCCCCAGCCCCCCTGGCCCTCCCCAGGCTGGTGCATCGATCTGCAGGGGGCCCGGGGGGCGAGCCCAGATTGGCAGGCAGGTGCAGGGAGGGCTTCCGGTTTGGTGGCACACCTGGGGGATGTCAGCAGTGTGATGGGGTAGGGCTGTGGTTGCTCTGGGAAGGGCTGTGGCGTTGCAGAGTTCGAAATAACGGCGTAGAATCCCTGGAAACGGAGAGTTAACAGCACCCACATCGCCCGCCATGCGGCGCCTTTGAAGCAAGCCGCTCCAGTCTGTCAGGAGGCCTCCATGGCGCACCGGCGGTGCCCGCATGGCCCGACTGGACCGGGCAGCAACCGGCGCGCTATAGGCGCCTGAAGGGCAAATTGAGAGGTCTAGGAATCCAGTGCGAGTGTGGAGCAGGGGAGCGAGAGTGCCGCCTCCCCCACAGGTCTGCCCTTCGTGCACTACAGGCCGGAGCGCCAGAAGCTGCGGATTTAGGCTTCAGGGGGTCCCACATGAGGGTAGGGGAGCGGGGGGAGTGTGAAAAGGCCTGCACTGGGCGATGTTGGAGCCCTTGGGCATGCCGCATGTTCAAAACGCAGGTCACGAAAGACGCCAGCCGCCCTGCCATCGGTGCTCGGATGGCTCTGTGAAGCTCACAGAGGCGGGAAAGCCAGACAAATTCCAGGGCTAGGGTGTTCGGGCAATTAAGGCCGCCGTCGCACCGTCAACAACCCACTCTCGTCTCCTTTGATGCGCCCAAATCAGCCTGGCACGGTGCCCTGCAACGCTAGCGGAGGCCCGGCGGGCGCGCCCGCAGCCCTGGGTGACTGGCGCCCCCTGGCCCGCTTCCCGCCGCTCCCAGTGCCAGCAGCTGGCTGTACCTTCAAACCAGGCCCACCATCGACCGCATGTGTCCCATGTTTGCATGCACGAACACATCTTGGGCAGGCTCCAATGCAACAGACATGTCTATTTGCAGGAAAGCTGAGGTGCAGCTGGGGCGCAGCTGGGGCAAGCTGGGGCGCAGCCTGGCAAGGGGCAAAAGCAAGCGACGGCGCTGGGTGGAAGATGGGTGCAGGGTGCAGAAGGGACGAGCAGCCGATCACGGCACAGCACAGGAATGGGGGGTGGGCACGAGCAGATCGCTGCGCATGCGGGCAGGCACCCCACACCCAGCGGAGGGCATCCCCTGCCGCCAGCAGCACCTGCGCGCCAGCCCCACTTCCGCTGCGCCTTGCCGCCATCTCAAGCCGCGCCTGCCGGTGCTGCTGCCGCGGCAGTGCCGGCCCCTGTCTCCTGCCCCGCTGCCTCTGCCTCCTCAGGCGGCAGCGCTGCCAGCATGGCATGCGCCCTGGACAGCGCTGCATCATACACCACTCGCTCCTCGGTTGCTAGCTCTGCCAGGGTCTGCCGCGCCGCGTCGCTCAGCGGGCAGCGTGCCGCCGTGCCCACATTCCGTTGCTGCATGTGCTGAAACGCTGGGGCCAGCTGGGGGAACCAGTGGGCGCCCAGGCGCAGGGTGTCCGGCTCTTCCAGGACCACGGGCACACATTGTGCCAGGTGGGCCAGCGCCAGCTCAAGCACAGCTGTCCGTGTGGGCAGCTGTGCCAGGTCATCGGTGTCTGCTGAGTCAGCAAGCCCGCTCAGCATGCGCAGCGGCTCGTTCAGGCAGCTGTGCTCGCCGCCCCTGCTGAGCGCGCTGCGCATCTCGCCAGGCGCCAGGTCGGACAGGCAGGCCCCGCGGGCGGGTGCGGGCGGCGGCTTGCCAGCCTGTGTGTGAGGGCAGGGGGTGCGGGGCGGGGGGTTACGTTGGGCATACATGTGCGGCAGCCCTGGTGGGTACAGCAGGCGCAGGGGCCGGAGCAGCGGCTCAATAAGCATGCCACACCAGCGTGCCTGCATCACCAAGCACATACAGTGCACACGCATGGTGCGTCCCTTCCCGGTCCACACGCACCCATCTGATCAGCTGCCTCCCCGTCCCCCCCACACAAGGAATGCAGACAGACACGTGCACAGCCTCACATGCTGCTTCCCCCCCAGTCAAACTTTTGACCTGAAAAGCCGCCTTTGGCTGCCACGGCGTGTCATGTTGCAGCATGATAGCGGCCCAGCCTCCCACCCGGCGCCCACCTTTTCTGCCTGTTTGGCCGCCACGGCGCGTTTGAAGTAGTAGCAGGATTCAAGGCGGGCCAGCGGCTCTCGGAAGCTGGTGAGGCACCCGGCGTGCAGGCGGGGGTTGCGCCGCCACGCGCCGCGGTTAGCATCCCACACCTGCACCGAGGGTCGGATCTCAGGTATGCCACTCAATGGTGCCTCTGACCGAGCAAGGTGCACCCGGCCCGCTTAACAGGCGGCAAGCCCTGCCCCGCCCTCCCCCTGCCGCAAGCCATGACAAAACCTCAAGGCTCGTGACACTCACCGCACGCCGGCTGAGCTGGCGCATCTCTGCCCAGGAAAAGTGCCCCGCATACAGGGCTGCCTGCGGAGCTGCCGCCAGGTCAAACGTCTCGCACCGCACGCCCGCTTTGCAAGCTGCGAAGAAGGGCAGGCGTGCCAGCCTGGCGGCCTCCACGAGCGCTCGGCGCAGGGAGGACCCCGCTGCCTTGCGCTGGTGTATGTAGAGCAGCGGAGCGTCGGGCGTGATGTTGAGGCTGCGGCGCGGGAGAGGGGCCGAAATGAGGGCCTCTACCGCTGCCGCAATACGGGTGCTGGCGCCAGGGTCGGCGGGAGCGCTGCCGCTGCTGCCGCCGAGTGCGGCTGCCGAGGCGGCCAGCACCCTGCCGCCGCGGTCAGCCGCTCCCACTGCAGCTGGTGGTGCTAGGCTCTGCTGTTGCTGATGCTGTTGTGTGCTGGGCAACATATAGTGCCAGACTAGGAGTGTGATGCACAGCGCCAGTGTCAACTCCAGCAGGCCCTTGCCACTGCAAGCCTGCAAAAGGGTCGGGGAGCGACGAGCGCTGAGAGGCGCAGGGCGGGGCTGGGCACGACGGCTCGACAGCAGGCGGACGAGCCCCAGTGCTGCATGCCTACAGCAATCACGCTGGTGCGAAACTATGCTGGAGGGCCGCGCATGAAGCGCAGGGTGGCTAAGACTGGGCCCGCCAGGGAGTGTGGTGCCTTGCGGCGGGTGGGCGGCTGGCGGGCGGGCGGGCGGCGACGGCAGAGGCACAACAACGGTGACTGTTGGCGCTTGGCAGCGGCAGCGCACCGTCCATCGAGCTGTTCTTGGACCTCTAACCGGCTTGCGAGGCGGCACGCCAGCTGGGTGGTCGTCGACTGCGCTCATTGCGCACGGCGGAGGGAGAAGAGGTTCTGAGGCGGAACTTGAACGCTACCGGCACGCTGAAACGAAACGAAGTGCGCGTGCTTCTCCTGTGACTGGGTCTTGTACGCATCCCTCTTATTCCAGTAGAAGCTAACTTGGCGTCTCATGACCCTCTCTCTGACCCCCACTCCCTTCACTGTTGCCCTAACAGGCACGCCGAGCGCCAAAATGAGGATTACAGTTGTGGCGTACTGACTAAATTTCAAACAGTGCAACAAAAGTGTGCCGCAGCACCCTGACGCCCGCCGCCGCCGCCACTGCCACCACGTGCCTTAAAGAGACACCATCCGCCTAGTCACGCGGATGGCATGCTGGCCTGCCTCCGGGTCGATGATCTGCGCTGTGCCTGCCGTGCCTGGGAGGCTGTCGACCTACTGCCGTGCTGGCTGTGGCCGCTCGCTGACTCCGCTGGCTGCCTTCATCTGCACCACAGCACGCGGCCGGTCGTCTGCGAGGACCGGGGCGCGGGTGTTTACAGAGGCCAGAGCAGGCAGACTACTGCGCGCCGCCGCTTCTGGGGGTCTCCTCAGGCACGCTTTCCAGGCGCAGCGCGTGCTGGCTGCCCTCCAGGTCCACGCTGTGCCTGCCGTGCTGGCTGCCGCCGTACCGCGAGTCGTACTGCTCCAAGGCGTCCAGGGAGTCGTAAGAGCCCACCCGCACCATGCGCAGGAAGCCGTCGAAATCGACCTCGTCCGCATCTGCGCCAAGGGGCGAGGGCCGGGGGGGCAGTGGAGCAGTCATGGCCAGAAGCGAAGTGAAGAAGAAGAAGAGGAAGAAAGAGGCGCGGAGGAAATGAAAGCATGTGCATGCAGAAAGCTTGCGTCATCGGCGCCTGTTTCACAGGGAGAGGGGAACAGAGGGAGCCGGCCAACAGCCAGCAGGCCTGCCCAGCCACCGCTGCTCAGCCCTGCCGACAGCAGCCCTGCACAGCCAGCCTCCCCTGCCGCGCAGTCCACCTCAGCGGCGGGGAGCTTGTTGCCCAGCGTGCCAACCAGACGCTCCACCGCGAGCCCTTGCTTGCCAACCAGACGCTCCACCGCGAGCCCTTGCTTGCCAACACCACATCCCCTCGTCCCCTCCACGCTGGTGGTTCATGCGGGTGTTGTGAGTCGGTCCAGAGGCAGCATACAGTTGACAGGATCCTGGCTGCCCTGCCCACCAACGCCATGACCGGCTTTCGACCAAGGCATCCCCCACAGCACCAATGCCGCAGTTCACTTGCAGCAGACTCGAGAGAGACCAAGAAGGAGCAAACATGGCACACCTGCGTAGCCGGCATCCACCAGGGCATCCTCCACGGCATAGTCCACCTCAGCGGCGGGCAGCTTGGCGCGCAGCGTGCCCAGCAAGCTCTCCACCTTCAGCCGCCCATCCGAGTCGGAGTCCAGGCCCTCAAAGGCACGCCGGGCGCACTCCAGCCACAAGTCCCTGCAAGGGGGGACAGGATGAACACAGTCACTGCCACATATGTGCAACCTAGTACGTCGGGCAGCTGTCCAAGTCGAACTGAGAGCTCCTTGAAAAGACGGCCGCCACATTCCAGCCACAAGGGGTGGCGGAGAAGGGACCGAGGGCGCGGGCAGCACAGCAGACAGCACGGCAGCAGGCGGGCGCCAGCCGCAGGCGCCACACCCGCCCCGCCCGCTGCCCCTTCCCCCCGCCCCACACACAGCACGCACCTGTTGCTCTCCTGCAGCGCCGCCCAGTCCATCTGGCTGGCCACAAACTCGGGGGCGTGCACCTGCAGGCGGGGTTTGTTGCAAGTGAAGCGCCAACAGTATACAGCTGTGTGTGGTTGGCGTGGTTGCGCCCCGGGACTTCCAGCTGGCCGCGAGCTCGGGCGCAGCCTTCTGATGGCTCCAGCTTGTGCCCCCAGCTGCCAGCCTGCGTCATTGTAAAGCTGTCAAGGGCCCCCCAACACACGGGCGTGGCATTCACTGTCGTCTCACCCACCGCCCCTGCAAGCCGCTCGAGCTCGCCTGCCCGTCTGGCTCCAGGTCCAGCAACTCCCTCAGGGTAGCAACCGTTCGAGGGCCTTCATGAAGCTGTCACCCTCACATCCCCCTGCCTCTTCACACCCTGCTGCACCCGCCTGCCCGTCTGAGACCCGGGGCAGCTGCCGCGTCAGGATTGGCACCTCAACACGCTACCATCCTCCCACCCCCCTGCTTGTTACTGCACCCACCTGCCCGTCTGAGTTCAGGTCCAGCTGCTGCGCCAGGACAGCCACCTCTGCAGTCCCCCCTGAGGGCACCAACCTCCCATCCCCCTGCTGGCTTCAACCCTGCTGCACCCACCTGCCCGTCTGAGTTCAGGTCCAGCTGCTGCATGAGGATGGCCACCTCTGATGGCTCCAGGTCGTACCCCAGCTGCCGCAGCCCCTCGCTCATCTCGCCTGCGGGGGGGAGGCAGGCAGGGGGGGCAGGGAGGGGCGGGAGAGCGATTCGGTTGTGGGCAAGAAGAGGGGACAGCCAAGGCAGCCCTCGCTCATCTCGCCTGCGGGGGGGGAAGGAAAGCAGGAAGGGGCCAGGCGGGATGGGGGAAGGACAACAACAGGTGAAGGGTGAGCAATTCGTCTAGTGGGGGCACTTCGAGTTGTGGCAGGGCAAGGCGTGGGGGGAGGAGGGCAGGGGCACTAGCAGCCAGCCATACACCAGTGAAGGCAGGCCACTTGAGCTGCGCTGTGCAGCGTGCTCTCAGCAGTAGCGAGCGCCACACATCAAGCAAGGACAGGAAACCCATTCCTCGCCTGGGCAGGAAGCCCCTGGCTGCTGCGGAAGGTGCATGTGCCGCACCGTCTGCTCCAGCATTAAGGCTCTTTGCCCGGCTGCAGGAACTGAAGCCCGCAACAACAACTGCCAACACAACTGCTCACAAAAACCTCACCTGGGCCCAGCCCCTTGTTACTTCTAAACTGCATGCGCCGCATCAGTTGCTCCAAGTCTTTCGGGTCGGTCACCGCCCCTGCCGGCCCCCCGCTGCTGCTGCCGCCGCCCTTGCCGGCAGCTGCTGCCGCCACCGCTGCCGCTGAGAAGGATGCCAGAGTCAAGCCCTGCTGCTTCTGCTGTTGCTGCTGCTGCTGCTGCGGCGGCGGCTGCTGTGCCTGCTGCGCTGCTGCTGCTGCTGCTGCTGCTGCTGCTGGAGGCAGATCAACAGACATGGGCGACGGCCCTGGGGGCTGCTGCTGCTGCTGCCCGCTGCTGGCGTCGCTGCTGCCGCCGGCCTCCCCAAAAGCCTCCAGCCCAGCAAAGCTGACTCGCTTGGACATGCGTGGCGCCATGTCAGCGACGCCGCTGCCAGCTGGCGCAGACGAGGCAAACGGCCCGCCAGGCGGCGGGTGGCCGCGCGGCAGCGGCGGCTTGCTTGCACACTCTTCCTCTGGCAGCGGAGGCAGGCCGCTGCTGCCGGTGCCGGTGCCGTCGCTGGGGTCTGCAGACAAGCGCTCTAACAGTGCCTTGGCAGCCCCCCGCCCCCGCCCTCGCTCCTCTGCCGCCGGCGCCGCCGCCCGCGGCCCCCGCTCCCCATCTCCATCCGACGGTTCCGCCACTGCCGCTGCTTGCTCCGCCACCGGCGTCAGAGGGACCGCTCCCGACGGTGACGCCAGCTGCGGCCAGCCCAGAGGACCCTGCTGCTGCTGCTGCTGCTGCTGCTGCTCTGGCTGCGCCCCCGCTGCTGCCTCCTGAGGCTGCGCGGTAGGCAGGCCGCAAAACGACTTGGTCTGCCGCACCGCCGGCACCTGCAGCCGACAAAAGTGCCCGGAGGATGTGAGCGACAAGAGGGCAGAGCGTGCACAGCACCGGCGTTGCAGGCAGGCAGGAAGCGAGCAGGGGCACACTGAGCACGCGCCACTCTGGCCGGCACACCCCCTTGATGCCTGTGCTCCAGGTGCCTTGCAGGCCCCCATCTGCCAGCCGCCCACCTGATGCATGCCACAACCGACGTGCAGTGGCCCCAGCCAAACCCACTTGGTTGACCCACGCCCAGCCAGCCCCACCCCGCTTCGCGCTCTAGCCGCCCCCCTGCCAGCCAGCCAGCAAGCCAGCCAGCAAACGTTTGTGGCCCTCTGCCCAGGCGCAAGCCAGATAGAGTTGCATATTGAGTTGTTTATACAGAGGAGGCAGGCCCACCTTGCGCTTGGGCTCCAGCTGCCCCCCTAACCCAGCCATCCAGCCACACCAAAACAGGTTTAAAATCAAGGCAGGAGGCAGGCCCACCTTGCGCTTGTGCTCCAGCTGGCGCAGCAGCTGCTGGAAGTCGTCCCCCCCGTGGGCTGCACACACCAGGGAGGGCAGCACAAAAGCCTGTGTGGGCAAACGCCTGGCGGGCCCGACCTCTGGTGGCGTCTGCCTGCTCGCTGCGGTCTCTGGCACCGAGGCTGAGTGAGGCAAGCAAGGCATGGCGCAATGTGCATGCACAAACTGGATGCCTAGCGTGCAGGGGCCCCTGCCCCACTCACCAGACGTGTCGAGGCTGAGGCGGGCCGCCTTGCGTGCCGCCAGCCGCTCCTCCTCGCTCCTGGGGGCCACGCGCAGGTAGTCCCCCTGACCATGCCCAGACTCTGCAGAAAGGGGGCAAGGGAAGTGGAGAGGAGTCGCCTGTCGTTACAAATCACGAATCAAAAGAAGGAGGCGCCGTCTGGTGATGGAGTTGATGGAGGCCTGCCAGCATTCGTCCTTGCCCCCGGGGTGGCCCCCAAAGCCCCCAACCCATGGGTACGTGGGCGCCTCCACCCTCTATCCAGCCACTGGCACCCACCCTGCACCCCCTACCCAGCCACTGGCACCCACCCTGCACCCCCTACCCAGCCACTGGCACCCACCCTGCACCCCCTACCCAGCCACTGGCACCCACCCTGCACCCCCTACCCACCCACCCATGGCTGCCAACTCAGAGGCTTGCCGCATGACCCGGAAGTAATCCCCAGGCCCGTGCACAGTGGCTGCCCCCCGCTGCCGCTGGCTGCCGCGCGCCTGCAGCAGGGCAACGGCGGCGGCGGCGGTGTCAGGACGGTGCTGGTGGAGGGCGTGAGGCGGCGGCGAAGCTCTGGGCACATGCGCCTGCCTGCCAGTGTGC
The DNA here is from genome assembly GCA_029339195.1 of Micractinium sp. NFX-FRZ. Classification (NCBI taxonomy): domain Eukaryota; kingdom Viridiplantae; phylum Chlorophyta; class Trebouxiophyceae; order Chlorellales; family Chlorellaceae; genus Micractinium; species Micractinium sp. NFX-FRZ. The sequence goes on along the minus strand of JAPTJF010000075.1, from coordinate 6,721 downwards.
CTGCTGTGCAGGTGGGCGGATGTGCAGCGGGTGATACGCATACGAACACACATACGCTACGCGACAGCCCTTGCCCTGGGCAGGAGCGGCAGGGAGGCTATGCTACTGGGGCATGCTGGCATGCAGCACCAGCGGGCCGCTGCCAGCAGAGGCAGGAAGGGAGGCGAGCGGGCACTGCTTGCTCCCTCACCAGTAGGGCCAGCTGCTGCGTGGAGGGGGAGCGCACAAACAGGCGGCCGCCGTGTGCGCTGCCGCCGGGGCCACGAGACGCCAGCCGGGTGAGCATGCCCTGCCGTGGGGGGAGCAGACAGCGGGGGAGTGAGCCCGGCAGCCGGCAGAGGGGAGCAAAAGCAGCAGCGGGAGCAAGCTCTAGGCGACCCACCGCCGCACTCTGTTCATCCCAGGCACCGACACGTCACTTTAACTCTTGAAATACCCCTCACTCCCATGCCCTGCACCGGTGCTCACCGATTTGAACGACTCCCCGCCGTGGCTGCTGCCGCCCGCACTGTCCATGCTTGTGCGCGCCCGCTGCCGCGCCAGCTCAGACACACTGCAGCGCACAGGGAGGCCCCAGCACGGCACAGCACAGCACAGCATGGCTCAGCATGGCCCAGCATGTGCAGTGAGCGCAGCATGGCCCGCTGCCACGCCAGCTCAGCCACGCTGCAGCGCACGTGATAGCGCAGCACAGCACAGCACAGCTCTCATTGCTGATTGCACTGCGCCGCATGCCACGCTGAGCTGGCTGCAAAGCGCAAGACTACATCACAGCCTAGGAAGCAGGCACAAGGAGGGAACAAAAGGAATAGAACAGAAGCTTGCTCACTTGATGGAGGCGCTGCGGGCCATGTCGGGTCCCAGGGCTGCAGAGCCCAGGTGCAGGGGCTGCAGGCAGGCAGGCAGGGGGGAGGGAGGATGAACAGCAAGTGCGGGCGCACCTACGCGGCTGCCCCCGCCAGGCCCAGGCTTCCCCTCCCTGCATGCTCACGGGGAACATGCCTCCGTGCCCATCGCCCGCCAGGCCGCCCGCCGTTCTGCCCTCGACCTGCAACCATTTCTCCAACCCCAGGTCACCCCCTTATGCGCCCCAAACCTTTGAAATCCCACCAGGCCGCACCTGCAAGGCGTCGCCTGCCATGCCCAGGCCTTCCCCTCCTTCGGGGCTCATAGGGAAGATGTCGGCGGGGCCGTCCGTGGCACCTGCCGCTGGCGGCGAGCTGACGTCGCTGCCGTCGCCCTGCTGCTGCCCATGCTGCGCCAGGTAGCTGCGCGGGCAGAGGAGCAGGCGGGGGAGAGTTGTTGGGTGGAAGGTGAGACTGCTGGCGAGTCAAGTTGGGAGGGAGGGCGGGAGGACAAGGAGGGAGGGCCGGCGAGCATGCGGCAGTTGCTGGCCAGCAGATCACGCTCAGGCTGGGTTGCACGCTCCTCGGCCGTCGCACATCCGATTGACTTCTGCCCACACGGCCCCCTCCACATTGCAGGTGCCCACTCAGCTGCCAAACTCAGCACTGCCGGTGCGCGCTCACCTGTGCCAAACTCAGCACTGCGGGTGCCCGCTCACCCCTGCCAAATTCAGCACTGCCGGTGCCCGCTCACCCCTGCAAAACTCAACGCTGCGGGTGCCCGCTCACCTCTGCAAAACTCAACGCTGGGGGTGCCCGCTCACCTGCCAAACTCCCCGGGGCCATGCACAGTGGGGGATAGGGCTGGCATCATCTTCAGCAGCTCCTGCACACGCCACAAGATCTGAAGCCTGTCAGAACAGAGGCACGGCAGGAATACAAACACCAATGGAAGCACAACAGAAGTACAACACAGCAATCTCACGACGACGTGAGGCTAAAGTGGTCTGCTCTGGAAGCCCGGGGGCTGCGTCCCTTGGCAGGCAGCACCCTCCCCACCACCCTCCCCCCCACCACACAGCTTGCCTGCGCGATGAGCTCCAGGATTGTGCGCCGCAGCACGTTCGTCTGGGCAAAGCGCTACACACAGGGGGAAGGCACGAGCGAGGCGGTTGGTGGGCCGAGGAATGTGCACCAACCACGCGATGGCATTCATAGGATAGCTTGACAGCTTGCCTGGATGCGCTGCACCACTGTTGCACTGTTGGGGCGTCTCCTTGGCTCCCACACTCATGCACGCACGCGCACACACACACATGCACACACAGGCATGCGATGTATCCCACACACGCTGCTTGCCTGGATGCGCTGCACCACCGTGGCGCTGATGGGGCGCTTCTTGGCCTCGTGGAAGGCGGGGGACAGCCAGGGGTGGCGCAGCGCTTCCTTGGCGCTGGGCCGCTTCTTGTGGTCCTGGGGGGGCAGCGGGGGAGCAGGAGGACTGGTTAGTAAATGGCCTTGTCGCTGGGCCGCTTCTTGTGGTGCGGGGGAAGGCGGGGGTGGCAGCGGGGGGGGAGAAGCAAGGGGACGTGTTTTCAAAAGGGGTAGGGGTGGGAGGGCAGGGGGGGCACAAGGGGTGGTGCAGCGTGTCTGTTGCGCTCCAGCCATTGCACGCGGGCTACTGGGGGCAGGCAGAACAAGGGAGGCAGTGCTTTGTTTCCTTGGGACACGATCCAGGCGCCGCTGCCCCACAAAACCTCTCCTTGAAAGGGAGGCAAGCCATACCTTTGTGCGGCAGTGTCTGACGCATCAAGTTCTTGGCCGCCTGCCAAACTCGAGGCACATGGGTGGGGCGGCAGTGCTGGCGGCGAAATGACCGCATTGCCAGCACTAGTGCCCGGCTTTGGTCTAGTGAAACCTTTTATCAGCAAATGACGAACCAGACCACCCTCACCTTGTCCAGGAGTGTGGCCACAAAGTCCTTGGCCTCCTGCGACACCTCCTTCCACGCGCTGCGCCGGAAGCTGGGCTGCTCCGTCAGGATGCCCTTCCAAATGGCTGCACAAGCGCAGTGAGAGAACGGGGGTGCAGATGTCGAGGGGTGGGTGGGTGGGGGAGCGCGGGCTGCACCGAGGATGCCCTTCCTCATGCCTGCACCGTGGGACTGCAAGCGCAGCAGCTGCTATGCCACGCAAGTACCCTTGGCGATCCGCGCGCACACAAAATGACAGCCACCTGTCAGAGAGAAGGTGACCGCGACACCAAAGCAGAACACACACACACACACACACACGCACGCGCGTGCGCCCCACTACCCACTTGAGAGCGCGGGGGCGTTGGGGTTGCGCGGGTCGTCAAAGGGGAGGTAGCCGGAGAGCAGCTGGTAGGCCATCACACCGGCGGCCCACACGTCAGAGGCGGGGTATGTCTCGGAGGAAAGGGTCTCTGGGGCCATGAACCTGCCACGACAGAGAGGATGGCAGTGAACACAGACATGATGTTGGAGCCTTGGCATGCTGAGGGCTGCTTGTAAGACGCTGCTGCGTTGTAGGTCTTGGAGGAGAGGGTCTCCGGGGCCATGAACCTGCCATGGCAGGGGGTACAAGAACACACAGGACAGATGCATGAGCCTTGGCATGACGACTGCTTGTCTGGCGGGGTGCCGTCCATAGCGTGTTGCCTGGTTTCCTTCAGTAACCTGCCCTCCACTCCGCTTTTTCGGAGGGCTTCAGGGGCCCGCATGCGGCCGGGGAACGAGTGAAGAGAGAAGCCTGTCTGCAGGGTGTGCCTGTCTGCCGGGTGTGCCCCCCACTCTCCCCCCGTCGGCTCGTCCCCACAGGCTGGCCTTGTGACATGTCATGTAATTGCCAGGGTGCCCCTCCACAGAACAGACTTCGCTCACCAGGGCGTCCCCTCCAACCCCAGATCCGTGCGGGGCAGCTTCTCGGGGTCAAAGAACACCGCCAGCCCAAAGTCGATTGCCTTCAGGGGCGAGTCTTCGTCCGCTGTCAGCAGCATGAAGTTGCCTGGGGAGGGAGAGGAAGGAGGGGAGGGAAAGGCAGAGGGTTATGTGAGGCAGGGGAAGGAGGGGGGGCAGCGGGTTATGTGAGGCACAGCGGACGTGCAGCCAGCAGGGTTGCAGCGGTCCAGTGGTGGCAGGCGCAGCCCACAGGCGGCCACCCCGGCTTCGTGCCGAGGTGCAGCGGTGGGAGTCGGGGCACCACGTCCATTGTTGAAGTTGACCTCTTGCGGATGTGAACAGCTGTTACGACTAGACTAGACTACACCCACCCTTCAAGTGCACAACGACCCGGGGAGGGGGGCGCACACCCCGCGCTCGCCCCGTGCTGCACCACAAGCCCGGCGCTGCACCACCAGTTCCGCTGCCTTCCCACACAGGCTGCAAGCCGAAACAATTCCAGGAAGGAAGCAAGCAAGCCAGCACGCTCACCCGGCTTGGATGCCCTGTCACCCCACCAGCTGCCCTGCCCTTGCCAGCACATACACACCCCACCAGCTGCCCTGCCCTGCCCTTGCCAGCACATGCACACCCCACCAGCTGCCCTGCCCTTGCCAGCACATGCACACCCCACCAGCTGCCCTGCCCTGCCCTTGCCAGCACATGCACACCCCACCAGCTGCCCTGCCCTGCCCTTGCCAGCACATGCACACCCCACCAGCTGCCCTGCCCT